>MU785893.1:0-21369 GCA_026770625.1 Nicotiana glauca
CCGAGATTTTTTCTCATTTTTGGAGCTATGGAGCTCGGATTGAAGCGATTTTCACCATATGGATTGGGGTAAGTGCTCTGATACCTCTGTAACGACCCGGGCCCACACTATATGAATATTGTCCGCTTTGGGCCTAGCCCGCACGGATTTGTTCTCAGGGTCATTGTTACCCCCAAAACGCGTCCACACATGTAAGTCCAAGCCTTACTAATATAACCCAGGACTCCCCCTCTCATTTCTGATGTGGGATACTGCGAGCAACAATGCCATTGTTACCACTGCACTCGCCCCACCAACAAGGACACAACGTCCTCGTTGTGGGTACCCGACCCATCGTACACTGGAGAGTCGGCTCTGATACCAACTGTAACGATCCGGGCCCACACTGTGTGAATATTGTCCGCTTTGGGCCTAACCCGCACAGATTTGTTCTCAGGGTCATTGTTACCCCCAAAACACATCCACACATGTAAGTCCAAGCCTTACTAATATAGCCCAGGACTCCCCCTCTCATTTCCGATGTGGGATACTGCGAGCTACAGTGCCATTGTTACCAAGTTAAGCTCACTCTCTAGGCGGCCCAATTTAGATTTCAACGCATATTCTTCACTTGTAAATGAGATCTTCTAATAAACAACATAAGGATCACACAACTTTAGAACAAAATCAAAAAAATTGAAACCTTATTGAGACAATAACGATAAGCATATGTACAAATTGATAATTGATAAGTAATTATCGATAAGGATCAAAATCGAATCGATAAATCGAATGCACATTTGTGTAGACACTTGTAAAATGAGTAATTACCTATTTGTGTAGATTAATATAACATACAAAATGTATATATATTCCGCTATTATTTTGAAAGCGGCTATACGATATCATTTTCCCTAATCTATACCCTTTCCTTTACCCTAAGTCCCTTACCCTATTATTTCCTCTATCACATTTAAGGAATGATCATATTTAAAGATCAAGGGAATGAAGTTCAAATTAATGGAAAATAGAATTAGCCGTGATGATGTATTTTTTATACCGTTGGAGTATTGATGGCATATATTTGATCCCTTACTTTAGTTTTGTTGCATGTGCTTGTTGATACAATTTTTATGTTATAAATGGTGTTCGTCTTATTTTAGCTTCTTTTTGTCCATATTAGTTAGGCGTGTTTATAGCGATATACTTTCCGTGGAATCCCGCAAATTTTCTTATTGGTGTAATCGATAACCGAATCGATAAGCCCCCAAAATCGATAAATCGAAATCAAAAAAATCGAAACCTTATTGAAACAATAACGATAAGCATATGTACAAATCGATAATCGATAAGTAATTATTAATAAGAGTCAAAATTGAATTGATAAATCAAATGCATACCCCTACCGCAACATGAAATTTACTTCACTCCAATTAGGAGACATGAAAAGATTCTGGAGACATGAAAAGATTCTTCATGCGCCCATAACTCGGAGCTACACATCCATCACAATGAAAATCAAACACTTAATTGTTCATCTATCATCCTGTAGTCCTTCCTTGTCACTTCCAAGTCATATACATCTTACAGTACGAACATACTTATCATATAGCTATCCATCCATCATTCCCACTAATAGGTACCAAACATATAAGTTCAAAACACTTGCTTACACAATCAGCACCTCGGTGCTCAAGCCATAAGCAAAGATCTGGCCTCACGTCCTCTAGACTGTCCTAAAACCAACTCACAGAGATCAAACCTCACCCCTCGATCAGGGAATTATAAGCCATGAAGGCACATCTGATACTGAGCGCTCGTTCGCGCATACGAACACGTGGAAGGAATTGTAAGAGTTACTTTTCCAGATGATTTGTGTTTCCACAAGCTTATGAAGGAGTGAGTTTAAACTCACTATGGTATTACGACATCAATAGAGTATATGCGTTATGATTTATTGAATGCATTTTGATCTATGTCTTTGAGCCAAGTTGGGGAATTTGCTATTAATTAAGTTGATTGCATGGTTAGGTCTATATTGGTTCCAGTTTGAGGTGTGTTGGTAGGTCAGTTATGGCTTACGGAGATTAAGGTCGATCAGGCGGTGGCCATGCTCGTTTTATGCTATTCCAGGCAGGACAGATGTTATTGCTTCAGATGCTATTATTACAGATATTGTTCCAGTCTGCCATAGAGATGCCTCTGTATTATTCGATCCCGGTTCCACCTATTCTTATGTGTCCTCATATTTTGCTCATTACTTGGGTACACCCCGGGAGTTTCTTTCTTTACCTGTTCATGTATCTACCCCAGTGGGCGATATTGTTGTTGCGGACTGTGAGTACCGATCATGTGTTGTGATTTTTGAGGGTCCGGAGACCCGAGTTCATCTACTGCTATTGAGCATGGTGTACTTTGATATTATATTGGGCATGGATTGGTTATCTCCGTGTCATGCTGTTCTAGTCTGTCATGTTAAGACAGTTACTTTGGCTATGCTGGGTGTACCGTGGATTGAGTGGCATGGTATGACTGATTATGTTCCTAGCAGAGTAATTTCCTTCCTGAAAGCTCAGCGTATGGTTGGGGAAGGTTGTCTGTCATATCTATCTTTTGCGCGAGATGTTGGAGCTAAGACTCCTAGTATTGATTATGCCCCAGTTGTGAGGGATATTCCTGATGTTTTGTGGCAATATTTATTTTTGGGGTTGGTGACCTACATGGCCTGGTCAAACCAGAGGAAATCCGTTTTGATAACTTGGTTATGTGCGAGCAAATTTGAAATTTTTTTTGATGGTTTTTACTATGGTTCGAGCCGGATATCTTCTACCGGTGTGCGGAACATATTGTATATTATGAACTCCTCCTAAATGGGGGCAAATAGAAGATTTCTAACTGCCCAGAATATAATTTTCCTGTAGCCCGAAAATTCTAATGATATTCTTGCGTTTGCAAAATGACGGCATCATAGACGTGGTATGTTGTATATGTTTAATATGTTCATGTGCAAGTTGGCATTTCATTATTAAAGGGAAGGTCACGAATTCTGGATGGAATAGTCAGTTTCAGATATTTAGATGAATGATATAACTGCTCGGTAAGACTTGAGAAGGGTGCGCACTATATTTTAACTAACAAATGTCTATTGGTATTGCAACACTCACTTGGTTGATCGACTGCCAATATTTCGATCTTGCTATGTATTGTAAAAAAATTTTGAAAATAATTATCATGAAATGATCGTACTTGAGAGAAGTGTCAGTCATTTGAGTGTTGAGGTTGTGACCAGTACGGTGATCTATGTGATCTACGAATTTGGAGACGGGGAATTCCCAAAATATACTATTTCAGGATTATGGCGTGTTTGAGATTAGATGCACTAGCCGAGCTAATTGATGGTGATAACTATGCGCTGTGAGCGCGAATATATATGAGGTTTGAACCTGCGTGCAAGCACCGAGCCAATATTCATGCTTGGAAGATGTGTAGGCTATGATATGTCTAGTGTGGGATATTGAGCTTAAAGGTATAATATTTCTCGTATTCGTAACTTTGTTAAGAACTATCTGGACTATACTTAAGATTTCCAAGATGCTAAATTCCAGAACAAACTTGGTAATTATTAATTCTGTGTTAATTTGCTGATTTGAGTTGTGACAACATAGTATGCTCATGCCTACGATATAGAGTGTTATTTATGCCAGTCCAGGAGCATGAGAATATTATTTCAGTTAGCATATACATGTGTACTTGTTAGATTGCTCCTATATGATATGCTTGGACTAGAGGTCAGTGACTGTGCCAGGTGAACTAGTGTCTGAATAGGGTCGCGCATGGCAGCTAAGTTATGTGGAGGTATGACCTTGCGGTTAGATTCGGGTGTTCTGTTTCTATAATGTGAGACGGGTTCTCAGCCTCGTGTTGTGGTGGTACTAGTGAGCTTGTGGTACAACTCTTTCATTTGAGTCATTTTTCATGAATTTAGTATACTCGGGCTGTTGCTTATTGGTGCGCGTATTGTGCGAGTTGTGGCTTAGTCCTGTATTAATGTGTAATGTCACAAGAGTAGTGTGTTGAATAGATGAGATCGTTGGGATATTTAATGAGTACGAGCGAATTCGATTTTAGTATGTTGGAAGGATAATATCGAGCTTCGACTCAGAAATTTGATGTAGTATTTGCCAAAAGAGAAGTGGTTTCATAAATGGTTGATCTGAGAAATGGTGGTGGCTTACTGCATGTTTTAGTTATCAGTTGCAGTATATGTAAAGGTATTGGAAAGAAACTTTAGTTGATAAGAGTTTTCCATCGGCATTCGAGTGTTGTGTGCAGCTGCTGTGAATGGAAGTCATCGCTACATGTGTTTGAGCTATGTGGAATATCAGGTAATTGCACCTGAGGTTGTAGGTATGGGTTATTACAGCTGGTTTCGAGCTTGTTCTGAATATAGATGGGAGGTTCTGAACTTGTGTATGATTTCGGAAATGGAAATGTGGTTCTAAGGTTTATGTGCTAGATTGGATTACAAAAATTTCAGTTACAATGAGTTGTCGTACCTATATGATATAGGGTGACGTGGGATCACCTCCGGGTTTATGCATGGTAAGGTTATTCAGTGATTGTTTGGCTTTTGGAACAACTCTGGGCACGTTCGAGGACGAACGTTTATTTAAGTTGGGGAGGATGTGACGACCCGACCCGTCGTCTCATGAGTTACCGCTCCGTTTTCCCCATTTTTAGCTTCTTATTGCTTCATTATCCATATCTTGTGTGATCGAGTTGATTTAGAGTGGTTTTGGTAAGAAATGAGACACTTAGTCTCTTTAAGGAAGGCTTAGTTTGGAAAAATCAACCAGAGGTTGGCTTATGAGTTAGAGGGCTCGTTATGGATTCTGATGATTCGATTAGATTCGGGGGATGATTTGTGACTTAGGAGTGTGATCAGAAATGATTTTGGAGGTCATGTGTAGAATTAAGCTTGAATTGGCGAAGTTAGTATTTTGGCGAATTCCGGTTGATAGGTGAGATTTTGATCCGAGTGTCAGAATGAAATTCCGAGAGTTGTTGTAGCTTCATTGTGTCATTTGGGATGTGTGTGCAAAATTTTAGGTCATTCGGACATCGTTTGGTCGGGTTTTTGATCGAAAGTGTATTTCGGAAGTTTTTGAAAACTTAGGCTTGAATTCGATGGGTTTTGGGTAATTTGATGTTGTTTGAGGTGTTTTGATGATTGTAACAGGTTTGAATGATGTTATGAATTATATTGACATGTTTGGTCGGGGTCCCATGAGGCTAGGATAAGTTTTGGAAGAGTTTTTGAAAGATTTTTGCCGTTTTGAGCATACTCATGTGATGATCCAAAGGTCCATTTTTAGTTTTAGAGATCGAAATTTAATTTTGAGAATTCCAAAATTTTAATAATGAATTATAGGAGTGATCTGGAAAGTTTGGTCTAATTTCATCAAGTCGCGATTGGGTTTTTTATGCGAAACATGAATTAATTGTTTAACGAGCGAAATGGATATTGCACTAAGCAAATGAGCTCCAAATTGTGTTTCAAATAAAGGAATAGGTTTGTATTATTATTTGTGACTCATAGGAACAAGAATCGTCGAATTCCGAGTTCATATGATGGAATTAGATCATTTTTAGTGAAATAAAAAGCTGCTGCAATTTTCTGGGCACTTGCTAGTATTTTCGCAGATGCGATGAACAGTACCGCATTTGCGATGAACAGTAATTTCACTTCTGCGATGAATAGTCTGCTTCTGCGATGAACAGTGATTCTGCTTCTGTGGTGAACAGTACTGTAGAAGTGAAAATTCTGGACAGTGTATATTTCGGAGCAGTCCGAGATTTTTTCTCATTTTTGGAGCTATGGAGCTCGGATTGAACCGATTTTCACCATATGGTTGGGGTAAGTGTTCTATATCCAAAAGTGGTTATATTGAATGATCCAATGGTTATTTTCATCAAGTATTAGTGAATCAAATGGAAGAAATTAGAAAAAATTTGTAAACTTTTCAAAAACGAAAATTCTAGATTTGGAGGCCGAATTGTTGTCGGATTTTGGTAAAATTTGTATAATTGGACTTGTGGTTGGATGGAGTTTCATATTTCGTAGCTTTTACCGGGTTCCGAGATGTGGGTCCCATGGGCGAATTTTGAGTGTAATTTCGAATTTTGATGGAAAATGTAGAATTTCATATGGAATAAATTTCTATAATTTTATTAACTGAATCGAATCGTTGTGGCTAGATTCGAGGCATTCAGAGGTCGATTCGAGGGGAAAAGGCGTTGCGGGTTAAAGAAATAGCCGGTTCGATGTGAGTAATGATGTTAAATAATGTACTGAGGGTTTGAAACCCTGGATTACACATCATAGTGCTATATTGAGGTGAAACACGCGCTGGATGACGAGCGCGAGGTCTTTTACTAATGGGGATTGCGACTTAATCCATCCCGATTGATGATTTTACTGCATATTTGACTGAGATTGATTTATTATCATTATAATTTGGGCTAATTGCCATATTTGGGCTTCGTGCCAATTATTTGAACCCTTCGGGGATTTTATCACTATTTCCTCACTATTTTGACTTATATTTAAACTCAGTCCCGTTGATAATTATTGTATTACAGACTCAGTCTCTTTTATACAGATTTGAAACTCAAATGATATTCTAAATGATATTTTGGGCTGAGAACTACTGTTTTACAAATGCCCGAGGGGCTTATGATGATTTTTGGACTGAGAAAGGCCGAGAGCTATATGTGAGGATATGTTGAGTGATGTGAGGAGGCTTTCAGGCCTTATGAGTGATGTGAGAAGGCTTTCAGGCCTTGTGTTATTATGTGAGAAGGCTTTCAGGCCTTATGTTATTATGTGAGGAGTCTTTCAGGCCTTATGTTATTATTGTGCTTGGGCTGTAGGAGACCCTCCGGAGTCTGCATACCCACAGTGAGCGCGGGTACCCACCTAAAGCGGAAACATTTTAGATAGTGGTAACAATGGCATTGTAGGACGCATCTTCGTCAGGTAACAATGACTGACCAGGAATAAAACCGTGCGGTCAAGTAACAATGACTAACCAGAGCGGATTAATTTTAGATAGTGGTAACAATGGCATTGTAGGACCCGTTTTGGTCAGGTAACAATGACTGACCAGGAACAAAATCGTGCCCGAGGGGCAGATTTCTACTTGTTATTTTGATATTGAGCCCGAGGGGTAGGTTTCTACTTAACATTTACTGCCAAATTACCTGTTTTACTAGTTTAAAAGAGATTTCATCTGATATTTCAATGATTTGCTATTTTAAGTGATTTTACTACTTTTGTATAGAATGCTTTGTGCCTTTACGTATTTTCTTGCTTTCAGCCATTATTTATATTTATTACTCACTGGGTCGGAGTACTCACATTACTCTTTGCACCGTGTGTGCAGATTCAGGCATAGCAGATTCCCATCCCTGAAAGCTAATCCTTCCAGTCCAGGCGGTGTTTTTTGAAGATTACGAGGTAGTTGTTGGCGTCCTTAGCCTCCGTGACTCCTTTATATTATTATTTTCATGTTATTCGAACTATTGTATCAGATTTCGTATTTAGTAGACTTGTGTCAGGATTTCTTTGTTGCTCATGACTTGTGACACCCCAGTTAGGGCCGTGTTGGGTTGGATTTCTGTATCTTTATCTATATTATTTCGCTATTTGGTATCATTAAACCATGATTATACTATAATTGTATTAAATAACTATTTTAAAGGACAAATTGGGTTGACTGGCTGGCCTTGTCTTCACGAGAGACGCCATCACGACCGGGTTCATGATTTGGGTCGTGATAGTTTCTCCAATCGCATTCATGTTAGAGCCAAATATTAGCAAATCATCAACCTAGAGGCATACATTACATGTGAATTATTTCAAGACTTAAGATAGATACACTTATCACACTCTTTGATTTAATAAGCATTCACTCATGCATGAATACTCAAATTTTCATGCAAGAATTTTTTATCATTATTTACCCCCAATGTCTAGAGTTATGAAAATTTAAAATTATAAATAATATAATTACACTCATAAAATATAAGGTAAATTATTATTTTTACCTTTTCTACGCTTGAGTTAACCATATAATTTTTTTAACCTTTCAATCTCAGAGAGTGATCTTCTGTCTTGATATCCGCTATTTTTTCAACTGCATAAAAAAATTGAGTCTCCTTTAAATTGTTGGTGAAAATACAATTACAGTTGAAAACTAAAATGAAGAAAATAAAATATCTTCAGGCTGAGGAGCGGATATTTCGCTCTCTTTAAGGAGATTCAAGCCCACTGCACCAAAGTTTTCATTCGTCCAGCAATAATCCTCTTGACTTGTCTCCTCCAGGATACATCTACCCGACAATATTGTATGACTCGAACAAACTCTGGACAAGTTGTTGAGTCCAAATCTCCAACAAAATGAACGCCTTCCTTCATAAAAATAATATTCTCTTTTGTAGAGAATAAGTTGGAGACTTAGATTTTTCTCTTTCTCTTAACTCTCTTTTTCAATAAACCAAGTTCACTTTTTTCATATACATTATCATATTTTCCAACACCAAATACAAGAAAAAAATACCACTATATATAAGTATAAAATTTCTTCCATGAAATAAATAACAAAGTAGTGGCATATAAAATTATAGAAGATGGTTGGTGGTTATAAAATTTAATCTTAGTGGGTTAATGGTAGATCATGGTATTAGTGGTTTTAAGAGTTACACCAAAGTAGTGACAATTTGCTTGACAATTTATAACCACTATCTCACAAGAAATAATACACTTTAATATTATAATTTTAATATTAAAATGCACTAACACCAACATAAAATTTGCTACTTAACCAACAGGGGTAGTTGTGAAGTGGTAAGTATTCCTTTATCCTTAACTAGAAGTCTCGGGTTCGAGTCTCTGGCTATAGAGTCGTCTTTGTTAGGAAACGCTTTACCCCCAATGTGGGACTTTCCGGCGTAAAGCGTGTTCAGTCGGGCCCCAATGTAATACCGGACGCCGGTGGGAAACTAAAAAAAAAAATACTTGCTCATTATAATTATCGTAGTAGGATATTTTTATTATATATTACTTTATTTTTGTTTTATTTTTTAACTGGAAAAAAATGATCAGTAAGGCTTTGTATAAACCGGAGGTGTTTCGAATTTCGTTGAAAAAATATAAACAATTTATGAGTTTCATTTTCATATTGTACATTATCAAAATATTTTTTATATAAACATAAATAATAGCTTATAATAAATAAATTCCCTAGATAAGATTTTAGAAAAATAAGTTAATACAATAAGTAAAATATATTAATAAGGTAGAAACTTTTGTACGGTATGTATTCTTCAAATCTTTTTTATATTTAGAAATTAATAATCATCTGTCTGTATTGCCCTTAGTATATACCCCTACCACCACACGTACATAAACAAGTATATGGTACCAAAATACATCTCCGATATTGTGTGCATATTTAATTTTGTACCAAAACAAAAAAGCTTTTCCAGTTATTGCAGTTTTCCCTATTTATGAGTCACTTTGCTATCGAATAAAATTTGAACCTTTTACCAAAAATTTCTTTAGAAAATACATTCTTGTTTGTTAATACAATAGCTTATAATAAATAAATTCCCTAATATAAGATTTTAGAAAAATAAGTTAATACAATAAGTAAAATATATTAATAAGGTAGAAACTTTTGTACGGTATGTATTCTTCAAATCTTTTTTATATTTAGCAATTAATAAACATAATTGCTAAATATCTGTCTGTATTGCTCTTAGTATATACCCCTACCACCACACGTTCATAAACAAGTATTTGGTACCAAAATATATCTCCAATATTGTATGCATATTTAATTTTGTACCAAAATAAAAAAGCTTTCTCCGTCATTGCAGTTTTCCCTATTTATGAGTCACTTTGCTATCGAATAAAATTTGAACCTTTTACCAAAAATTTCTTTAGAAAATAAATTCTTGTTTGTTAATATAATAGCTTATAATAAATAAATTCTCTAATATAAGATTTTAGAAAAATAAGTTAATACAATAAGTAAAATATATTAATAAGGTAGAAACTTTTGTACGGTATGTATTCTTCAAATCTTTTTTATATTTAGCAATTAATAATCATCCGTCTGTATTGCTCTTAGTATATACCCCTACCACCACACGTTCATAAACAAGTATTTGGTACCAAAATATATCTCCGATATTGTATGCATATTTAATTTTGTACCAAAACAAAAAAGCTTTCTCAGTCATTGCAGTTTTCTCTATTTATAAGTCACTTTGCTATCGAATAAAATTTGAACCTTTTACCAAAAATTTCTTTAGAAAATACATCTTGTTTGTTCTCAAAGGCTCATTTTATCTTCAAATTAATATTGAAAAGCTTACCTCAAGATTGTTATTAGAAGCTCAATTTTTAAAAAATAATAGTGAACAACAACAATAACTAATAGAGGATTCTCAAACACCACCTTAGATATAATAAGGCTTTATATCTAATAAATTAAAACTAATTTTAAAATGAATGATTTTTATTTTCTTTTTAAAAAAAGAAAGAAAAGAAGAAGGGTAAGCTCAGATGCGCAAGTCTTTGTCCATAGGACAAATGCAGAGACCCTAATCACCGCATTGAGCGCAGATAAATCTTCACAGCGAACCCATAGGGATGCACCAGCCGGAATTGAACCCAGGTCTGTACTGTGGCAGGGTACTATTTACCACTAGACCACTGGTGCTTCTTGGTTTGATATCCTTCAGAAAACATATCTGTATGCATTCCATCTAGACCATTTCCGGTGAAATTCGAAGATTCTGCCTTTACCTTCCTCTGCAACGTTAATGTGTGATCACCTATAGTTAGAGACAGAGTCAAGATTTAAAATTTACAAGTACATAATTTAGTTCTTAATGTAAATGTAAGATTTGGACGAAAGCTATTGAGTTCGACCAAACCCGTAACCGAAACGCTGGCTCTGCCCCTACTTATTTCTAAGATCCCATCATATGTAACAGTCTACTTAGTTTGCTAGTAGAACACTACAGTATGGAAGTGTTGACTAAAATTAAGCCTACGTTTTGGCCAATGTTATAATATGTCTTTTTCATGCAAATTGTGTAACCATTGATGTAGGTTGTATATATTAAAATATCAAGAATATACTGTACATCGGTATTTTACTGTTGCCACATTCTCATGTAGATCAACATATAAAGCCTTGAAACCAATAAGGGAAAGGATATTTGATGTGCAGAAGATTTGGCATATAATATATATACTACTACCTTTTAAGCTGGGCCGGAGCGAGCCTGTTAGGTGTCGTTTCAGCTGGACCCAGTCATTGTAATTTGCATTAGAAAATCCATTAAATATATATAAATATTTGTGATAGGTTACAAGTATATTGTTTTATGTTTTGATGATCTAACAAACTTATTGTCAAGAATCATATGAGGAACTTGATTTGGGATATGATTCAACTCTTCTTAGTCAGAAGAACAACAGAGGGAACAGATAGCTATCGTTTCCCGAGGAAATTACATAAGTCAACTGTCCCAGCTGTAAAGTTGTTGCCTCCATACATTACAATGTAGAAACAGTGTAACAGTCAACTTTATGGGGAGTGTTTTTTTACCTACCTTGCTTACATCATCCCAAGTGATGTCACAAATATATGATTAACATCAAGGAAGGTAAAACAAATTACTTGAATACTTAGACAATTTATTCAAGCACTCTCACGGCCATTGATCATCAAGAAAACAATTCTAAGTGCATCAAGAACAAAGAACAAAACTGCTATGGACCAGTTCCCCATATCAAGTTATTGTATATCCTTAGTTGAGTTGTAACTTTGTAATAGTTCTTAAATTGTTATTCCTACTTAGCTTGTTTAGAAGTATTCCGTAGGAAACCCTTTGTAAATCTTAAACCTTTGTGTTTGAGTCTTGGCTAGAGTTAGTCGAGTTGTAAAGTCTTTGTAGTAGAGTTATTATCAAGTGGCTTGTAATAGGGCGTTACAAGTTGGTGAGGGATTAAGAGGTTAATTCCTAGGTTGCATATGTTGTAATCTGAAAGTTTCTCAGTAGTGAAATTGAAATATTACAAGGGTAGGTCGTGGTTTTTAATCCCGTTGAGATGAGAATATTCCACGTAAAATTCCTCTTGTCATTTACTTACTGTAGTGTGCGTGTGTTCTATTGAAACTGACAGAGAACCTAGTTCTCTGTAGAGTTTAGTGGACCCTTAAATTCTATCAATTGATATCAGAGCGGGTTCTTTCTATCAAACTAACACTTAGATATGATCCTCATGGTTGCACCGCCAAACTTCGAAGAAGGCCAGTTTACTAATAGACCACCAAGGTTCAACCGACAATATTATGGATGGTGGAAGACTAGGATGCACGACTTCATCATGGCTGAATATTTAGAACTATGAGATGTTATCTGTGATGGACCCTTTGTTCCTATAAAGAATCTTGGCGACCCAGTTGTAGCCATTCCCAAGACAAAGAAGGAATTCAATGACACTGATCGAAAAGCCGTAGAAAAGAATTTTCGTGCAAAGAAAATTATTATTTGTGGCATTGGTCATGATGAATACAACATGATATTGGCATGTCAGTAAGCCAAGGAAATCTAGGAAGCCCTTCAAACAGCTCACGAAGGAACAACATAGGGTATGCAATCTAAGATCGATATGCTCACAACTGAATACGAGCTCTTCAGGATGAAAGATGATGAATCCATCTAAGACATGCATACCCGGTTCAATTGTATCATTAATGAGCTTCATTCTCTTAGTGAAATTATTCCAAGAAATAAGCTTGTCAGAAAAATTCTCAGTGTGCTGCTCAGTTCTTGGGAAAGCAAAGTGAACGCTATCACAGAAGAGAAGGACTTGCAGGAGCTAACTATTGATGAGCTTGTTGGCAATCTGAAAACATATGAAATAAAGAAGAAGAAGAAGAAGAAGAAGAAGAAGAAGAAGAAGAAGAAGAAGAAGAAGAAGAAGAAGAAGAAGAAGAAGAAGAAGAAGAAGAAGAACAATGAAAGACAAGAGCCCTAAAGAGAGAAGAACCTAGTCCTGAAGGCAGACCCCAATGATTTTAATGGTGAAGATGGTGATATAGCTTACTTGACAAGAAGATTCAAAAAGATGGTTCACAAGAATGGAGGGATTCCAAAAAGGGGAAATTCTAGCAAGCAAAAAAATTATGACCTCTGTCATAAATGTGGCAAGTCAGGACATTTCATCAAGGATTGCCCTCTCCTAAAGCAAGAACAATACAAAAAAAACTTTGACAAAGTAGCCAAGAGGTTCCCGGTACTTGATAAACGCTTCAAGAGAAAGAATACCGTTGACAATGTTGTAAAGCAAGCTCTTGCTGCATGGGGAGACTACTCCAGCGAATTTGAAGAAGAAAATGATCACGGTGATAATTCAATAATGGCAGTGGAAAGTGAAGCAACTGAGTATGACTCAATCATTGCCTTAATGGCTCAACCTGATGATGATGAACATGACGATGATGATGAGGTAAAGTTTCTAGATGTTCAGATAAATTTGAAATATTATTCTCCTAAAAAACTCATATCTTTGGCAATTGTATTAATTGATTCTTATCAAAGTCTTATAAATGGTAAAGATACTTTAATTGTGGAGTTAGTAGAAGCAGAACAGACCAAAGATGACCTAGTAGTCGTTGTAGTTGATTTAAATAAAATAATTGAGAACCTGAAGAAAGAGAAGGATGCTTTAGATGAAAAAACGGCATATATAGAACGTGAAAGAGATGATCTAATGGTAGTTGTGGTAGATCTAAAAGATACCATTGAGTGTGTAAGAAAGGAAAAAGAAGTCTTAGCTGAGAGAGTTGCTAACATTGATCATGAGAGAGATGATCTATTAATTAGTGGTGGACTTGAAGGAAACAACTGGGGAACTTAAAATGAAGAGTAGGCCTGAAAATTCTCAAAAGGGAAAGGAAGTTGCAAGTGAGGCACACATTAAGCTTGAAAGTGAGTTAAATTTAGTGAAGTCTGATCTGTGTGCTGGGCTTGAGAAAAACAAACAACTTCGGGAAGAACTAGGAAGAGTGAAGAGTGATCTTGAAAAATCACTCAAGTGGACTTGGTCCTCTGATGCTATCGCTGCCATGTACACCAATAATGGGGAAACCGGCATGGGATTGGGTTCCAAAGGGAAAAGATTCCCTACAACCCTTATAGCAAGTACGTTACTGTACCTGGCAATTGGCTTTGCACTTACTATGGTAACACTGGGAACTTTAAATAATACTGTAAGGCCAGATTTCAGTCACAATAAAAAAATAAAGTTTTTGCTGAAAAAGTAATTACTGGTAGAGAACCTGGTCCCTCATATAAAAAACGATGATGCTTACTTGGATCAGAAGATCCATCATTTACCCATTTCCTCATTACAAAGGACCCAAACTCGTTTGGGTTTCTAACTCTTGATTTTCTTGTGCAGGGAACAGTGAAAGGAAGCAACCTATAATAGTACATAGATAGTGACTACTCAAAGCATATGACTGGAAGTACAATTGATTTCCTTTCACTTAAGGCCCTGCAAGGAGGGAGTGTATCCTTTGGAAATGGCAAAAAAAGATACATTATGGGAGTTGAAAATATTAGGAAGTCTCTCTTACACTCAATAAAAAATGTGTACTATGAGAACGGGTTAAAGTACAACTTGCTAAGTGTTTCCAGATTTGTGACAAATAAGGTGGAATTTATATAAAAAATATGTACATTCATAAACCTAGTGACTGGTGAGGTGGTGCTAGTAGCAAAAATATACAAAGATATCTATGTTTCTTATTTTGGGTCTTTGCAAAATGGTGATCTCAGCTATCTAAGTGTCGTTGATGATGATGTTGAACTATGGCATAAGAGGCTGGATCATGCAAGTTTCACGTTACTGAAAAAATTGGTCAGGAAGGACCTGGTTCGTGGTCTGCCCAATTCAAATTTCAAGGATCACGAACTATGCGACTCATGTGTAAAAGGCAAGCAAGGCATATCCTCATTTAATCCCAAAAAGGAAGTCAGTACCTCAAGGCCACTTGATCTTCTTCACATGGATCTACGCGGACCTATGAGGGTTCCAAATAGAAGAGGAAAGAAATATATCTTTGTGATAGTTGGTGACTACTCTAAATTCACATGGAACTTGTTTCTCATAACCAAGGATGAAACTTTTGAAGTGTTGGTTGCTTTTGTCAAAAAGATCCAAGTGAAGATAGGTAATAAGGTAGCCCGCATCAAGTCTGATCATGGGATAGAGTTTGACAATTCCAAATTTGATGATTTCTATACTGAAAATGGTATCACTCATAATTTCTCAGCTCCAAGAACACCTAAAAATGGTTTTGTGGAGTGGAAGAATAGAACTCTTGAAGACATGGCAAGGACAATTTTGATTGGCAGTGGGATTGTAAAGAATTTCTGGGCAGAAACTGTCAACATTGCTTGCTACTTGGTGAACACGTGCATGATCAGGTCCCTTCTGAACAAAACTCCATATGAACTGCTGAATGGAAGGAAGCACAAGCTGACATATCTAAGGAATTTTGGGTGTAAATGTTTTGTTCTCAACAATGGAAAGGAAGCTCTTGGAAAATTTGATGCCAAAAGTGATGAAGGAATCTTTCTGGGATACTCCTCTCAAAGCAAAGCTTATAAAGTATACAACAAAAAGGAGTCAATGTGTTGAGCAAAGCATACATATGATCTTTGATGAATCTTATCTCTCCTTTGAGAAGGACATACATGTTGATCAAGATGGAGAACCCATATCTTTTCTAGGAGAAGTTATTGACATGGCAAATGAAAAAGCATACATGATTAGTCATGTAAAGGAATCCAGCGAAGATGATGCAATTACACCACCATCTATTGGAGAGGAACCCGGTTCCATGATCCTACAAACTGAAGTTAAAAAAAATAGAATTGTTAATGCAGTCCAAGGTACTCCACTTGCTGAAGTAAGAATCGGCCAAGAACCTTAGTCAGACATACATGGGTCCTCTACTAATCATGTACCAAATTGGAAGCACGAAAGCTCACATCCTCTTGACAACATAATCATCTCTCTTGACTCAGGAGTTCAAACCAGATCAAAAGCAAGAAACTCACTTGCCTTTTTAGCCTTTCTTTCCCAAATAGAGCCCAAACATATCAAAGAAGCATTGAAAGATGCAGATTGGATCATAGCCATGCAAGATGATCTGCATCAATTTAAAAGACAAGGTATGGCACCTGGTTCCTCAAACTGCAGATCAAACTATCATAGGGAGCAGGTGGGTATTCAGGAACAATCTTGATGAGTTTGGATATACAACAAGAAACAAGGTAAGGCATGTAGTTCAAGGCTACAATCAGGAAGAAGGGATTGATTATGATGAAACATTTGCTCTATTTACTCCAATGGAAGCTATTAGAATTCTTACTGCCTTTGCATCTCATATGGAGTTCACACTGTTCCAAATGGATGTCAAAAGTGCATTTCTAAATGGCTACCTGAAAGACGAAGTTTGTGTCAAGCAACCTTCTGGATTTGAATGTCACGAGCATCCTGAGCATGTGTTCAATATGGACAAGGCATTGTATGGGCTAAAGTAGGCTCTCTGGGCTTGGTATGAAAGGTTGTCAAAATTCCTTCTAGAAAATAGTTTTACAAGAGGGAAAATTGACAACACTCTTTTTATGAAGAAACGAGATAAACCTACTCATTATTCAGGTATATGTTGATGATATCATTTTCGGAGCCATAACTGACTCTCTTTGTGAAGAATTTGCAAAACTCATAGAGAGTGAGTTCGAGATGAGTATGATGGGAGAATTAAATTTCTTCCTTGGACTTCAAGTGAAGCAATCTCAAAAGGGAACATTGATAAGTAAGTAAAAGTACATCAAGGAGCTACTAAAAAGGTTTGACATGGAAGCATCAAAATTTATTGACACTCCTATTTTCACAACCACTCGTCTAGACATGGATGAACCTGGTTCCCCTATAAATCAGACCATGTATAGAGGGATCATAGGGTCACTCCTGTATCTCACTACAAGTAGATTATACATTGTTTTCAATGTGGGTCTTTGTATAGGGTTTCAATCCAACCCAAAGAAATCTCATCAGAAGGCTGCCAAGAGAATATTGAGATATCTCAAAGGAATGCAGGACCTGGTTCTCTACTATCCCTCAGGTGATAATTTTGATCTTATTGGGTATGCTGACACTGATTATGCATGATATCTGGTGGACAGGAGCACGTTTGGAATGGCATATTTCTTGGGATATTATCTAATCTCATGGGGTACAAGGAAGCAGAACTCAGTGGCACTCTCAACTGCAGAAGCAGAATATGTAGCAGCTGCTTCTTGCTGTGCTCAATTACTATGGATCAAGCAACAGTTGGAAGACTTTGGAGTGTTCTCAGACTGTGTGCCTCTCTTATGCGATAATACAAATGCACTCAACGTGGCCAAAATTCTCATCCAACACAAGAGGACCAAGCACATTAATATACATCATTTTCTCAGAGACAATGTTGAAAGCCCTAAGCAGGGACCACTTTGAGAAGAATTGTTTGGCACTAGGGTTGATAAAACCCAATTGAGAACCTGGTCCCTCAATGATTGGCTATGAAAGAAATGTTCAGTTAAAATTAGCTAAAAAGTATTTTCTGGCAAAGTCTAACTCATCGCTATACCGTTACAGGTATACATGCATGATGATTATAGAGAAAATAGGCGGTTGATGCAGTACGCACTGGTAAAAAGGGCAAAGCTTACAGATACAAGATTAGTCAGGGAACCTGGTTCTCTCGACACAAGTTAGTAGTTTCTCTGTTCTCTTATGCATAATTTTAAACGGTTAAAACAAGTGCCACATCATCAGTGTGCCAGTTTCTTTTCTTTGCATCTTTTGAACCCAAATGTCTTACCCGTTAGAAATCGACCCAACTCCCAAAACTGCCACCTTTTCCTAACCGGTCCCTCATCAATCTTAAATATATCCATCATTGTCACAACTCTTCTAATCAAACGTTAAACTTTTTCTTCTTTTTCCCTCTTCAACTATCCATCTCCTCTTAAAAGGCCTTTTGGTATGTTTTGCTTCTACACAAACATGACACTTAGAAAAATTATCAACATTAACTGCAGGAATTAATTCTATTTTTCTAAGTCTTTTAATAGAAGCGATATTAAGATGCCATAGTCTTCCTTGCCAAAAATTAATAGACTCAACAATATAAGCCGAATTTAAAGTACTAGCATTATTAGTAATCTCTTGAGCGATGTTTAGTACAAATAAACCCCCACTAAGGTAACCCTTCCCAACAAAGTCTCCCCCACGAGATATAATAACTTTATCAGATTTAAAAACAAGTTTAAGACTTGCTTTGTTGAGAAGCACACCAGAAACTAAGTTTCTACGAAGGGTGGGTACATACAGAACATTGTTCAAGGCTAAGGTTTTTTCAGAAGTTAACTTAAGGAGAATTTTTCCTTTACCCATAACTCCAGTTGTAGTGGAGTTACCCATGTAGACACACTCGCCATCAACAGATTTCTCAAAGTCGTGAAATAGCTCCTTGTTGGCGCAAAGGTACCTTGAAGCGCCTGTGTCCACTATCCAGTCGATTTTGTTAGCCACCATGTTCGCCTCAACAACCACAGCAGCAATAACATCACCACCCTCAGTAAGGTTAGCTTGGATTGAAGCTTTTCCTCCATTATTTGAGCTTTGTCCTTGTCTCTGGTTGCACTGAAAAGCCTTGTGACCAATTTTGCTGCAGACATAACAAGGTCCATTCGACTTTTGCATATGGCCCTCCGGCTTATTAAAGTAATTCTGCTTCTTTACATGTCCTTTCTTCTGTTTTCCTTTAAACCTATATTTCATAAAAGTACTAGAAGATTCCACAAGGTTAGATTTAGAAGAATTAAGAGAGAGAGATATCATCTTTTCCTTAAGCCGTTGAGACTCCTCATCTTTGAGACGATTTGCTTCCTCAGTCCTCATGTGACTGATCAGTTCTTGAAGAGTTAAGTTTTTCTTCTTCTTGTGTTTCAGTTGATTCTTGTAATCACTCCAGGAAGGTGGAAACTTTTCAAGCAGAACATTGGCCTGCAGAATCTTACACATCTCCATGCCCTCGTTTAAAACATCAGTAGTCGATTTTGTCATACCCGTGAACCTGTTCCATGATTGACTTATCATCAACCATATGAAACATATCCACTTTCCAATAACATACTTCCTTTTTCCTGCATCATCAGCACTATATTTCGTCTCTATACTGTCCCATATGACTTTAGCAGATTTATAATTTATAAACAAATAAAAGAGAGGGTTAGTCATATGGTTAAGCAGATGCCCTCTTACTGTTTTATTATCCTTTTTAAATTTCTTCTTAGCAGCATCATCAGAAACAACAATATTAGCAGCATTATAACTATTAGCAACAATATTAATAGGAGGATCGTTAAAAAAATCAATTTCTAACTGTTCAAAGAAAATTAAAGGTTTTCTGGGACCAACGCTTATAATTATTTCCATCTAAAGACTCAAGCTTTGAGAGATCAGGAAGTGTTTTGTTCAAAGTGTTCGCCATTAGTCAATATTATATGTAAAATCACTTTCAAATTGTAAGGAAAATGCGTAGATAATATTGACTAAGAACAAGAAGGAAAGAAGACTACAACTTATCAAAAATATTGTGTCGTGGAAAGCCACTGCCTTGAAAGTGATTTTGACCCGATGAGGTGCAAATCGTTAAGACCGATCGAATCCCAAGGTTCCACAGCACCTCCAAAAACGTGCACTCATGGCCAGAGACGGATACAGAATTTAATTTCTATGGGTTCAAACTAATTATATTTTTAAAGTTATGGGTTCATATTTACTATATGTTGTAATTTTAATAATTTTTACACATAAATTTATACTCCGCGCTGAAAGTACTGAGTTCAGTTAAACCCGGTACCAAAGGGCTGGATCCGCCCCTGCTCGTGGCAGGAAGTTTAGAATTTGCACAAAAAAGTTGCCCTGAAAGAAGAGAAGATGAAGGTATTTTATGTGTTAGATAATTCACAAAGAAGACTATGAAGAAAGTAATGATTAGCTAGATGAATTCTTGGTTAATAATTGAGTGAATATGATGGCTAATGATCATCCTATTTGTAAGCATGTGATTTTTGCCCTACATGAAGATAACTCCTAAAAAATAGACTAAAATAATTTTAATTGATTTTTAGGTATTTTTTCTTTATTTAGTTGCATGGCATGCATTTTTAACATTTTAAAAAAAAATCATAGAAAAATAAAAAAAGTATCACATTTTAATTTCATGACACCTTAGGTTTAATTTGCATTTAGGAATTAATTACATTGAGTTAATTGTGCTATTAATCAAAAATCACAAAAAATGATCATTTTTACATAGTTAAATAATTAGCTTAATTTTACAATTTAAATCAATTTAGGAATTTAGTTTAGGTTTTTAATTAATTAAAGAAAGAAAAGAGCAACAAAAAGAAGAGGGAAATGAAAAAGCTTGGTCTTAAATTCAAATTGGCCAAGCATTTGAAAATCCCAAAATATTTTCCCCCCAAAACCAACCCCAAAATATTTTCCCCCCCAAAATCTTTCCCAAAATATTTTCCCCCCAAAACTATTCCCTACACACACTCTATACACCACTATATATACATAAATAATATTTTTAAAAAAGAAGAATTTTTGAACAAAAAACTAACGCATAAAAGGAATATACACGTTTTTGTGAACACACTCACGCCTAAAGATAGAGGCATTGTTCATCTTCTTCAGTAACCTAGCTGAACCTTAATCCCATAACCAATAACGCTGTCGCCACAGCCTCCTCCTTCACCACGACGCCAACATCCTCACCCAATCGACCACCCTAAACTTCATGTCCCAAAGCAACAACAACCTTCACGTCTTAAACGACCACCCCACAGCTGAAACGAGTTAGCTCCCATCGAACAGATTCACTCCTCCACTTTCGTCGTCAACCTAGCAACGGCCAGCGTTATTTCATGCCATCACCGTCATCAACAAACCACAACAAAACCCTAACCAGAAAAACCTCACCACTGTTCGTCCCTCACCACACCAGTTAGCTCGTCCATGAACGACCATCTCGACGACCAACCTGAAACTAGCTTCCAAACGGACAGCTACACCAGCCCCATTTCCATCGTCTTTTGCCGAGTTTCCGGCAAGTTAGAGGTCCGTTGAGTTCCGACGAGGTTTTCAGTGCAAAGTCTCACCGTATTCCT
>MU785894.1:6707-24125 GCA_026770625.1 Nicotiana glauca
ATATTAATAAATGCACATAAAAATAGGAACATATATAGAAATCAGATAAAAACAAATACAACAGTTGAGCGACCGTGCTAGAACCACAGAATTCAGGAGTGCCTAACACCTTCTCCCGGATTAACAGAATTTCTTATCCGGATTTCTAGTTCGCAGACTGTAACAGAGTCAAATTTTCCTCGGTTCGGGATTAAAACGGTGACTTGAGACACCATTATATTCTCAAGTGGCGACTCTGAAATTTAAATAAATAAAATCCCGTTCCGACTGTCCTTAAATTGGAAAAACTCCTTTCTTTATTATATCCCTTTCCCGGGATGTAGTAAAACCCGTATAAAAGCGGAAAAAAGAGGTGTGACACGGGGTATTCAGGCCTTATATTGATTCCTTTGTTATCGTCTTCATTGACGACATCTTGATATACTTACGTAGCCCGGGGGAGCACGAGCAACATTTGAGAGTAGTGCTTCAGACCTTGTGAGAGTAGAAGTTATATGCTATGTTCTCCAAGTGTGAGTTTTGGCTAGAGTCAGTGGAATTCTTGGGGCATGTTGTGTGGGGAGATAGTATTAAGGTGGATCCCAAGAAGATTAAGGCAGTTCAGAGTTGGCCACGCCCTACTTCAGTGACCGAGATTAGGAGTTTCCTGGGATTAGCAGGTTATTACTGACGATTTGTGTAGGACTTTTCATCCATTGCATCACCTTTGACCAGGTTGACCCAGAAGGGTGCTCCATTCCGTTGGTCCGATGATTGTGAGGAGAGCTTTCAGAAGCTCAAGACAGCTTTGACTACGGCACCGGTTCTTGTATTGCCTTCCGGCTCAGGGATGTATACGGTATATTGCGACATTTCACGAGTTGGCTTAGGATGTGTATTGATGCAGGAGGGGCGAGTTATTGCATATGCTTCAAGTCAGTTGAAGGTTCACGAAAAGAATTACCCTGTGTACGATCTAGAGTTGGCGGCGATTGTTTATGCTCTTAAGATATGGAAGCGTTATTTGTATGGGGTGGCATGTGAGGTTTATACCAATCATCGCAGCTTGCAGCACCTGTTGAAGCAGCGGGACCTTAATTTGAGGCAGCGCAGGTGGCTGGAGTTACTAAAGGATTATGACATCACAATTCTTTATCATCCGGGCAAAGCAAATGTGGTCGCGGATGCCTTGAGCAGAAAGGCGGAAAGTATGGGTAGTTTGGCCTTCATTCCAGCAGAGAAGAGGCCACTAGCATCGTACATTCAGTCCTTGGCTAACAGACTTGTGAGGTTGGACATTTCAGAGCCCAGCTGAGTTCTAGCATGCGTGGTTGCTCAGTCTTCGTTATTGGGGCAGATTAAGGCCCGACAGTTCGATGATCTACATTTGGCGGTTCTCAGAGAGACGGTTCTTCAGGGAGGTTCCAAGGAGGTTTCTATTAGCGAGGATGGTGTCTTGCGACTCCAGGGTCATCTATGTGTTCCTAATGTTGATGGTATGAGGAAGAGGATCCTAGAGGAGGCACATAGTCCTCGATATTCTATCCACCCGGGAGTTACGAAGATGTATCGTGATTTGAGGCAGCATTACTGGTGGTGAGGGATGAAGAAAGACATAGTGAAGTATGTGACTAAGTGTTTGAATTGTCAGCAGGTCAAGTATGAACATCAGAGACCGGGTGGCCTACTTTAGCAAATGCCTATACCAGAGTGGAAGTGGGAACACATCACCATGGACTTCGTAGTTGGGTTGCCGCAGACTTTGCGTAAGGTTGATTCACTGTGGGTCATTGTGGGTAGGTTGACCAAGTCGGCCCATTTCATTCCAGTGGCGACTATTTATACAGCGGAGAGGTATGCTCAGATTTATATTCGGGAGATAGTCCGATTGCATGGTGTGCCGGTATCCATCATATCAGACCGAGGCCCACAGTTCACTTCCCATTTCTGGAGAGCCTTTCAGAGTGAGTTGGGACCCATGTAGAGCTTAGCACAACATTTTGTCCTCAGACCGACGGGCAGTTAGAGATGACAGTTCAGATTTTAAAAGATATTCTAAGAGCATGTATGATTGACTTTGGAGGGCAGTGGGATCAGTTCTTGCCTTTAGCAGAGTTTGCGTACAACAACAGCTATCAGTCCATCATAGAGATGGCCCCGTATGAGGCTTTATATGGCCAACGATGTCGTTCTCCTATCGGGTGGTTTAAGCCCGGTGAAGCTAAGTTACTTGGCACAGATTTGGTATAGGATGCCTTGGATAAGGTAAAGTTGATTCAGGAGAGACTTCACACAGCTCAGTCCAGACAGAAGAGCTACGTGGATCAGAAGGCGCATGATGCATCATTTATGGTTGGCGAGAAGGTTCTCTTGAATGTCTCGCCCATGAAGGGCATTATGAGGTTCGGGAAAAAAGGCAAGTTGAGCCCAAGGTTTCTTGGCCCCTTTGAGGTGTTGAGACGAGTTGGTGAGGTTGCCTATGAGCTTGCTTTACCTCCTAGTTTATCGGGAGTTCATCCAGCTTTTCATGTTTCGATGCTTTGGAAGTATCATGCCGACCTATCCCACGTGTTGGACTTCAGTACCATTCAGTTAGATGAGATTTTGGGCTATAAGGAGGAGCCAGTTGCTATTATTGATAGGCAGTATCACCAGTTGAGGTCCAAGAGGATTTCTATGGTGAGAGTCCAGTGGAGGAACCAACCGGTCGAGGAAGTGACCTGGGAGTCCGAGGAGGACATACGGAGCAAATATCCCCACTTATTCAGCAGTCCAGGTACTTTTCTATGCCCGTTCGAGGACGAATATTTGTTTAATAGGCGGAGAATGTAACGACCCGACTGGTCATTTTGCCTTCTAGAACCCCGTTCCCCTAAATAAAACCTTTCGTACTTGCTTTAGCTAATTTACGACTTGCGGGGACAGTTGGTTCAGGAGTTGAAAGAGTTTTGAGTGAAATATGCCTAATTGTTTCTTTAAGATTCTCTTAAAAGACCACGTTTGACTTCGGTCAACTTTTTGGAAAAACGGACCCGGACTTATGATTTGACGGTCCCGGGAGGTCCGTGAAAAAATATAGGACCTGGGCGTATACCCGGAATCGAATTCCGAGGTCCATAGCCCGAGTAATGAATTTTTATTGAATTGTTAAATTGAAATCCTAAGAGTTTAATAAAAAGGAAAAATGCTTGATCACATTGATATCGGGCCCGTATATTGGTTCTGGAGCCCGGTACAGGTTCGATATAACATTTCAGTCTTATTTGTGAAATTTGGTGAGAAACGGGATCGATTTGACGTGATTCGGACGTTCGGTTGAAAAGATAGGAATTTGGGGTGTTCTTAAGGATTTCATGCATTTTGGTGTTAAATCCGTGGTTTTAGGTATTAATTAAGCGATTTGATTGTTTGAGCAAGTTTGCACATTGTTGTAGGACTTGCGTGAGTGTTCGGAGTGGAGCCCCGAGGGCACGGGTGAGATTCGAGCATGGTTGGAGGAAGGAAATCACACCAGTTTTTCTGGTATTTTTGCCCCTGCTGCAGGTCTCGCAATTGAGAGATAGTCATCGCAATTGCGAACTTGCAATTGCGAGGGTGGCATCGCATTTACGAGCTTGGACCGGCTGGGTAGTGGTCGCATTTGCGACCTTCTTCTTCGTATTTGCGAACCCAGGGGTGTCCGCATTTGCGAGATTTTCTTCGCATTTGCGATCAAGGCAGGACAGGGGAAAGTTCACATTTGCGAACGAATTGTCACAATTGCGCGAGGTCGCAATTGCGAGCCTGGTGTCACAATTGCGACATCAGAGGGTTGGGCATAGTTTTTAAAAACGAGACTTAGAGCATTTATTTCATTTCTACTCTACACTTGGGCGATTTGAGAGCTTCCAAAGAGGGGATTTCAACATAGCATTGTGAGATAAGTTATTTTCATTCATCCTTAGTTTAAATACATGTATATTAGGTAGATTAAACACCAAAAACTAGGTAAAATCAAAAGGGTTAGAGCTAGACCTAGGGTTTTAATAAAACTAAGATTTAACCACGAAATTTGTTATGAAATGAACTAGAAATCATATATTATTAATCCTTAGGTAGTAGAGAACGACTTCCTTCAAAAAAAATTCGGAATCCAGGAACGTGGGCCTGGGATTGGAATTTAGGAAACTCATGTAAATAGTTGGGAAATGGTTTGAATAGCTAGAATTCGATCTTGTGAGCTTATTTTAATTAGTTCTTACTTCATTCAACTAGTTTGAGATCGTTCGGCTCCGAAATTGAGGGCTTGGGCTTGTTCTTGATATTAGAAGTGCGCCTTGGAGCGAGGTGAGTCTTATTTCTAACCTTGTAAGAGGGAAATGTCCCCATAGGCATAATAATTGAATTATTTGTCATTCAATTGTGGGTTAGACTTCATAATTGCCTTGGAGCGAGGTGAGTCTCATCTGCGCATGACTTATTTGGCATTCTATTGTGGGTTAGACTTCATAATTGCCTAAATATATAAATGGACGCTCATGATGAAAATCTAAAGGAAGAGTTGTTGTTTTATACTTACTAATCTTTACGTTTTGAGTTATTTATGCTTATTATAAATTCTCCTCATTTTACATGACCTTAATAAGTATCGAGTCGACCTCTCGTTTCTACTTTCTCGAGATTAGACGGGATACTTACTGGGTACATATTATTTATGTACTCATGATACACTTCCATACTTAAATGTACAGGATCTGAGGCAGGTGGATATGGTTATCATTCTGGTGCGCACGCGTGAGCGGACTTGGGACTTCTACGGTGAGCTGCTTTTCCTCCATGCCGACCCGCAACCGAAGAAGTCTTTCCTTTGTACTTTTATTTTCTGTCTATCCTGATTCAGACAGTAGGATTGTATGATATTCTTTTGGGTGTATATTCTACTAACTGCCCATAGCTTGTGACACCAGATTCTGACACACATATTGGTAGACTTGTTTTTGGGTTGTATTATTATGCTACTTACATCATTTATCACTTTCGGATTTGAACTCAATTGGAGTATTTATCTCACTTAAATTTGATGATATTGACCTAAAAAGTTAGAAATATTTTCCGCACTTGGCTTGCCCGACAATGGTGTTGGGCGCCTTCATGACCTATTATGAAAATGGGTCGTGACAATAGTACCCGCGCAGACACTAATCATGTCAAATATTTAATTTATTTGGATTATACGTAAATAATCTTAAAATTTACACTTTCTCAGTAAGTATAGATAATCATTGGATATTAACTACATGAAAAAAATTAACCATTTTTTTTATTTTATTTTTTTGATACCATTCTTGCCGGTGTCATTAGATCCTAACAATAGTCAAGAAGTAAAATAATAACTCATGTATTTATTTTAAAACAATCAAATGTTGAGACAATGAATGACTCTTTAGATAAGACTTAACTCTTTTACTACTATTTGTACTCTTATTTGGTATGTTGATATCTCTTAAAAATATTTCTTTCTTAAAATTTCAGTTTCTAAAGCATTATTTTTTCAATAATAATTATTTTTATAATAATATAATTGAAAATATTATTCTTAATTCAAAACTCATTTTAGTTGGCTATCTAAAAATATAAAAAATTCTTTAGCTAGTGAATTTTTTTACTCCATTTTGATATTTGACATTAACCATGTTAAATATCTGAGTTATTTGAATTATATGTAAATAACCTTAACATTTAAACCTTCTAAATAATTATAGATAATCGTCAGATATTAATTCTGAAATACTACATGAAAAAAGACTAACATTTTCTCAATTCTCGTATTGAATATTTTATTTTTGCACTATTCTCATAGGTGTTATTGGAACCTAAAAATAGCCACAAAGTGAAATAATAACTCAAATTTATGGCAAAGCACAAAGGTTGGCACGATATAAACGATTCTTTGATTATGACGTGACTCTTATACTATGACTTGAACTCTTATTTGGTATGGTTTATCTTTCAAAAAAAATTCTATTTTGAAATTTCAATTTCTAAAACTTTATATATTTTATAATAATGATTATCTTTATAATGATGCAAGTGAAGATATTATCCTTAATTTAAAATTTACTTTAATCGGCTATCTAAAAATTTAAATAATTCTTTGGCCGGATTTATTTCAGTATGACTCAACTTTAAGTTTATCGATATCTCTAACCCCAGAATTTGAATTTTTAATACCCTATATATACAAAAATATATGTTCTTTGAATCATTAAATGTTAAATTAGTTAATTATTAATATAAAATATTGTGTATATTGTCTTAAAATTGTCAAGTAGTTTATTTTTTGACATCATACTTGGCTAAACCTCAATGAAAACTACTCAAGTTGCATTCCAATTCAAATTCAAATATCATATCAGTTTGTTAGTAATAGTAATTTTTTAAAAATAACACATAACTGAAATTAAAAAAATATTCTAAGATATCCTTATCTTATAATCTAAGTATTTGAGTTGAAAAAAATATATTTGAAATCTATGAGATTAACTTTTAAAATTTTTATACTCAACAAAGATGAAACATAAAAAAAAATCTGTTGTCATATTTTATTTCTCGTTTTTAGTTCTTTCTAACATTTTTTTCAATATTTATTTTCTTTTATCTTATTTTTATGTCATTATTTCCTTTGTTACAAAAAATTAATTTATTTCACTATAAAAGGGTGAGTTTTAATAAAAATTATCTATATATGAACTTTAATTATATTTTTAGTCTTTGGTTAAATTTATTTCATATTTTTCTTTGGCTTTATCTAATCAGCCTAAATAGATGCTCACCCGACCACTTAAATTAAAAAATTGAATGGTGTATAATTTATATATAATCTATATATAAAATATATATAATCGTGTGTATATCATCTATTTATATTAGCTATAAAAAGTAAATGATAAATATGGTCGGATAGTATGTAAATATTCCATAAGATTTTGATTTTTTGAGTTTATTCATGATATAACTTCTATTATAATAATTTTAAAACTCTCCACTAATGTTCAAAAATATCTTATCATTTTATTATCTTCAAATTAAAAAAAAAAGTAAAGAGGTTTTTCGAAATAATTTGTTTATATTTAAAAAAAATATTTCACGCCATACCAATATTTTCTTTATATATACTCTTTGTTACACTTAAAAGTCGCTATAGAAACTATCATTTAGAAATCAATTTCTCTCTTGTTGATTTTGAAAAAAAAAAACCTTTCACATAATCTAATGATTCAAAACTAGTATTCTTCAGCGAAAAAAATATTATATTCTTGTAATATTGGCTTGACTATAGCTAAATGAAGGGGTTTCAACTTATATCCTTCAAATCCTTGAATGTGCTAAATTAAAATTAATGATAACAATTATATAGCCAAAGTTTTGTTATTTGCTTGATGATGTCCATTTATGCAAGTTGACTCTTCAAACAACGATTCTTCAAGAAGAAAAAAAGAAATAACTTTTTTTAATATTGATTGATTTTGTGGTGTTTCTTTCTCCAACATGTATGTTTACTTTATTATTTATATAAGTAAACTTTTATTTTATTTGCAAACTCATTTTTGTTATTTAGATAAACATAGACGTGTACCCTATATATTATATTTATTTTACAAGAATTTTATTTTATTTAAATCTAGCTAAAGTGTTTCAAAGAACTATACTTATAGGATTTTAAATGTGAAAGAGTTCTATAGTTATATGGGATATTATATTAGTATTTAACTATAGTCAAATATAAAATAAAGTTACCATATACTATTGACATTTATTAGCTTGCCACTTGGCTTAAACATATATGTATATATTAGGCCATATACATTGACAACGCCTAAAGTTGAGACCACTTTCTACTTTACTACTTATTCTTTAGTTTGTTCTATTTAAACACTTTAACCAACCCTTTAATGTGCCACATAAACACAAAAATCTCACGAGGCACTTCGTGTGTGAATCACATATAATGAGCGCGTGAATGTAAAAGTAGAGTCTTACTGGACTATTCCAACGGTAAAAATCCTAAACCCCACGTTATATTAACCCCCTTTCCCCTTTCTCTTCTTCTCCAGGCCCTAATTTCTCTTCTTCAATCCGAATTTCTCTGTCAAAATTAAAAAAAAAATCCAATTTGAAAGACCCTCATCCTCCTTCTTCAGTTCCAGTTGAAGCTTTCTTCACGTCTTCTCTCTCAGTTTGTTGCTTGATAATGTCTGAAAATTCAGAGATACTGATTCGTGTCGATGTGGTCGGGCATGTGTGTTGAAAATCTCATGGAGTTCGGCAAACCAAGGCAGAAGGTATTTTGTATGCAAAAATGACGTGGTAAGTATATATTTTGATAATCTTTTCTGTTTCTTTGATCTTAATATTGGTACGAAATTGTAGTTCTTAAAATTGATTTAGTTGTATATGTTTTAAAGGACAAAGGAGGATGTAACTACTTCAGATGATTGAAGAGGTATTTTCTAACCAAGCAAATAAAGTTATTTGGGGTTTGTTGAAGAGAGTCAAGGCTTTTGATCAAGAAAGGGAACGAGCTAGACAATTGAGGAATAAGTTGTAGTTTGGTGTTCTAGTAATTTGCCGTAATTATTTAGCCGTGTTGTTGTTCTTACGATTGTTGATACCAACAGAGTTCGAAAGTGGCTGAAGGTGGTTGATAGTGTAAAACTGTGGATGGTTGTTAGTGTTACATCCCATATTTTACACACGAAAGTACGCCATAAATAAATTGATGAGAGCTCGGAAGTGAAATGTTGCATCCCGTATTTTTTTTTGTACGTTAATGTTTCGTCGTAAGTTAATCGACGTAAGCTCGGGAATGAGATTATTTTAGAATTTTAAGTATTTATGCTATTTCGAACAAATGATGAGTAAATTCATGAAGGACGGGTAAGCAAATCGAAGAAAATAAATTTAGTCGAAGTTTGACAATTTGGGATAAAATACGGTCCAAACTATAATACTCGGTATTTATGGACTAGTGTCATACAAGGTACCATATGACCATGATAATATGATGTATAAAGTGTATTAAAAAGGAGTATTATTTTAAGTAAATTGAGATAATTTTTAATTATGTGGATAATTGATTAATTATTAATTTAATGGGAGATTAACCATGTAATTAAGGATTTGTGAATAATTATAGGTTGGGACAAAGCCACCTCCCCCTCCACGTGGCAGCTAGTAGAAAAGGGTCTGATGCATGACTCTTGATTTAGGCTACTAGACTAGAAAGTCACATGGACTATGCACTTAGCCCTCAAAAACGTGGAAAGAATGACTATGTTAGTCATCTTTACAATTGTGTTCAATTGATATCAAAAATCCATTTCTAAAAGAGATTTTGGAGTTCATATGGAATTTATGTTAAAATAGCAATGGCAGTTCTTAAAATTGTGAAGAAATTCATACGAAATTATACTGCGTAATAACAACAAGATTTTACGATTCTAAGGGAGTATGATGCAATCTTTCTCATAAATATCATACGGACTTTCTTTTGTGAGAATGAGCGTATTCTTTGATATATATGAGTCCTTAAAATATATTTGAGCATTTTATTTGAATATGTGGATTCAACTTACTCTCTTATTCTTGTGGTGAGGGCACATGCTTCCACGAGGGATAGGTAACGTTATTAGACTCCTCTCTATAATGTTGGGTGTTCAAGCAATGAGTGCATTGTGACATTGAGTTGGTTTTTGAGGCTAGGATTGCTAGGAGCATGTTGTTTTTGTTGTGAATATTCGTGAAGTGTATGTGATTGCATATGCTAAAGTTTTAATTGTTGCTATAAACCATTATTCCTTGTGTGGTGTGCCTTAATTGTGTAAAAATAAAGTACTCAAGATTGTGACTATAAGTAGGGGTATCAATGGTTCAATTCGGCCGGTTATTTTATAAATTTATACCATACCAATTTTTCGGTTATTCTATTATGTATAACCAAAATTAGATTTTTCGAAACCGTCACAATCATGTCGGTTTCTCTTCGGTATCAGTACGGTTCGGTAAATTTTCGGTAAATTTTTTTATAACATCATGTAAAAATCACTAGTAGAAGTAGAATGCAATAACATACGTACTTTTAGAGGACTTAGAGAAATTCTGTAGACATTTTTACAGTTTAAAAGATGACGAATTAAGAAAATATGAATGATGGCTAAGTATAGATCCATCAACTATTCTATATCAACATAAAAGAAACTAAACAAATACAAAGAAAATATAAATCATACGAGTGGAAAGATATTAACCAAGCTAGGATTCAACAATAAAGTCTATAGAAGATCAAAAATTCAAAAAGATAAATCTAAAGCATACGAAATGAAACATATTCAATACTTGTAGTTTGCTACTCATAATCGCTACAATACCTTGTGTCTTGCTAGTGAATATGCTAGAAATAATTTAGTTTCAATAGCAGTAGCATAATAGATTTGTGAATTATGATTTTGAGTTTAATTATTTGTTAGCTTGTAACTGCATTATAAATCCAAAACCTAAGAAAAAATTTAATGCTTTATTATTTTTAAACTTAATATATAAATATATTTTTCACTTTGTAAATTTATTCGGTACGGTTCGGTATTTTTTCGATTTATTTTTCTAAAATAAAAAACATACCTTAATTATCGGTACGTTATAGATTTATATAAAAACCTACGGTTTTATTAAAGAAAACCTAAAAATCGGTTCGGTACAAGCGGTTCGGTCGGTCTAGTCGGTTTTTAAATATCCATTGGCACCCTATCTATAAGTGTAGTTTGATTGTTCGAGGATGTGATGACCCAAACGGTCATCACTTGTTTTAAATTAAATTCTATGACTCCAAAACCTTGAAACCCTCATTTATAGTCGCCTCAATTTGCGTGCATGGTCTGGGCGCATAGCCGGAAGCTCAAATATAAAATTCTATAAAAATTTGCTAAGTTTTGATATTAAAATGAATAAATTTGACATCGGTCAATATTTTGGGTAAACGGATCCGGACTCGTAATTTGAAGGTCCCGAAAGGTCCGTAGGAAAATATGGGACTTGGGTATATACCCGGAATCGAATTCCGAGGTCCCAGGCCCGAGAAATAAATTTTTGAGTAAAATTATTTTCTGAAAATATTTAAGGAAAATGAGAATGAAAACTGATTAAAAAGTGATGATATCTGGCCCGTATTTTAGTTTCGGCGCCCGGTACAGGTATTATATGTGGTTTAAGCACTTTTTGTAAAGTTTGGTTGAAAACGGATATCGTTTGACGTGTTTCGGACTTAACATAAAAAATTTGAAGTTTTATGAAATTTGGAAGAAATCATGGATTTTAAGGCTTAATTCATTATTTTTATGTTATTTTGGCGATTTGATCGCACAGTTAAATTCGTATGATGTTTTTGAGTTAGTATGCATCTTTGGATTGGAGCCCCGAGGGCTCGGGTGAGTTTTGGATAGGTGTCGGGGTGGTTTTGGACTTAAAAAATTTTCAGAATCTGCTGTCTGCTGTTGCCCAGTTTTTGTTCTATGCGATCGCATAGCTTGTTCCGCAATCGCATAGTGTAAAATTTCAAGAGCCCAGTTTGCTCTATGCAATCGCATAGAGTAAGTATCAGGTGCCCCGAAATTTGTTCTATGCGATCGCAATCACTCATCCGCGATCGCATAGCTTGCCCCGTTTCCTTCTGTGCGTTCGCAACACCCCTTGTGCGATCGCAATGTCCAGCCTTCCCATCCCTATGCGATCGCCTCTTCGGGATCACATAGAGCAATTTTAAGTCCCAAAACAGAATACTTACGGGAAATTTCTCATTTTTCACAAACCCTCACCTCTTCAAAGCTCTTGGGCGATTCTTGGACCATTTCTTCACAAAAGTTTCTTGGGTAAGTGTTTCTTAACTCGTTTTCTTCATTTTCCATCAATATCATTTGAGTTCCTAGGCCTAGAACATGTGAAAATAGGTAGAAATTAGAGAATTGGGTAGAGTTAGGATTTTCAAATATTTCATGAATTAGACCTCGTTTTGGGGTCAAACTTAAAAGCAAATTATATATTCGGGCTCGTGGGTGAATTTATTTTGGTTCGAACCTCGTGTTTTGACCAAGCGGGTCCGGGGTTAATTTTTTTAATTTCGGGCAGAATGTTTAGGAAAATATATTTAGGTATCTAGATTGGATTGTTCAGTATTATTGATGATATTAAATCAATTATGTATAGATATGATTGGATTGAAGCCAAATTCGAAAGGAAAAGCGATGCTTAAGGATTGAGTTGGTCATAGAACTCCGAGGTAAGTGTTTGGTTTAATCCTAGTTTGAGGGAATAGGAGTTGAGTCTTATTTGCTAATTGTTATTTGTCGATTACGATGTATAGGCATGGTGATGAGTATCTATACATTGGTGTTTAGCATGACCGTGAGTCCTTATATTATAAATATTCTGATTTTGTAGTATCTTCCATGCTTAATTGATAATTCCTATATGTTGTGAAGAGCATGTGAAAGAATTTGTGATATTTAAACTTCAAGGAGCATTGGCTCAAGTTATAATGTAAATTGAGAAATTAAGCGAGATGATTAAACCCTTTGGATCATCGACTCAAGTGGTAAAAATGAATTACGAAGTAAGAAATGAAAGAAAGAGAAAGAATTATTGAATAATTCTCTCGCCAAAATATTTGATGAATTGTTGATATCTCCCTTGTTGGGATGTTTGATAAATTGTTGATATCTCTTTTGCTGGGAATTAAATTGTGAAAATTGTTGCTCCCTTATTGGGATCTCTATTATCATTCTATTTACTTTCTTGCCCCTTATTTGTGATTGTTGATTGGGTGAGGAAGAGTGATAAAGCACGAATGTTGATGCCGTGCATTGTTTGTTTATGGTGAGGGAAGAGTGATAAAGCACGAAGGGTGATGCCGCGCATTGTTTGTTTATTGTGAGTAAAGAGTAATAAAACACGAATGGTGATGTCGTGCCGTACGATGTGCCATTCCGTACTGATATCTATTAGCACAAAGGGTAATGTCGTGTCGCACGATGTATAATTCCGTGCCAATTCTATTGATTATATGTGAGAAAAGAGAGTAAAAGCACGAAGGGTGATGCCGTGCACATTTTATTATATCATTGCTTGGTGAGGAAGGATGAGAGTAAAAGCACGAAGAGTGATGTCGTGCACTTATTGTTGTTTGTAATGATTTCTTTTTATTATTTGTCAATTATATTTAATTGTCTCATTTTCAATATCACTGTGATTCTTTATATTGACATTTTCCCTTTTGTTGTGTTGCTTGTTATTATTGAGTCAAGGTATCTTTGTACTATGTCGCGTCTTGAATTTGTGCCAAAATTGCTATATGTTTATGTGACTAAATTGCTACTTGTTATTATTTATTTTTCCTCAGTGAATTATAATTATTGTGTACTTGTTGTCTTATGAATTCGTATTAATTGTTGTTCATTAGAGTAAATTTCATTTGGAAGAACTGTTGATAAAATGAAATGGGAGCGGGTTGCACGCCTGCAACGAGATGTGTAAAGACGGTGGAATCTGTTTTTATTCTCCTTATCTGTGTTAGAGATAATTTATTGATGTTTTTTATTTTTTCCCTTGGATTTTTGTATTGTCTGTTATCCCCGAAGCATATTTTCTTCCCATTTAAAAATGGTTATTCTTATTATTTTCCCGCTGTAGATATATATAATACTGCACAGGCTTATGTGGTAGTCCTGTCTAGCCTCGTCACCACTTCGCCGGGGTTAGGCTAGACACTTACCAACACATGGGGTCGATTATGCTGATACTACACTCTGTGCTCTTTTGCACAAATACAGGCTTCGGACGGCAGCAGTAGTAGCGCGGGTGTTAGCATTTCGACCAGCGAGACACTGAGGTAGCCTTGTAGGCGTCCGCAGGCCCGACGTCTCCTCTATCTTTATTTTCAGTCTGTTATCTCAGGTATTCGAGACAAACAGTTTTATATTCCTTTCAAACGGTTGTGTTTAGTATTCTTAGTAGTTCGTGAGTAATGTGACACCGGATCTTGGGTAGAGGATTATGTCGAGTTTTCGCATTTAATTTAGTCTAATTAATTTAAGTCTTCCGCTCATTTAATTTATTCCGCTATATTTATATTATTATTGTTAAATTATTTAACAAAAGAATTTTGATAACGAAAAAGATAGATAAGAGTTGACTTGCCTAGCTCATATTAGTAGGCGCCATCACGACTCCCTAGGGTGGAAAATCCGGGTCGTGACAGAGGACGAGCAATATTTAAGTGTGGGGTATTGATGTGTGACTATAATTTCATAGTTTCGTACATAATTGTCTTGCATTTTATATGCTTTAATGATAATTTACATTTTATTTGCGCGTAATGGAATCTATTTTATGTGTAGGTGAATTGGAGATGAAAGTATAGCAAAAGAGATACTTAAACGTTGAAAGTGTGCTCGAGAACAGTAAAAAAAGAGAAAGCTGGCGAGGCCAGGCTTGAAGCTGGCGTTAGGTTGGCGAGGCCAGGTAAAGGGTAGGTCCACCAGGCATTAGGCTGGCGACGCCAGGCCTGGGGCGAGATCCAGTCCGAATTTTGAAGGTTTGTTTCGTCTCTAGGTTTGACTAGGACTTGACCTAATGTTTAGTCGTTTCCTACACATATAAATAGACCTAAAAATATCACTTTAAGGGGAGACAGTCTAGACAGATCGAGATTGGATAGATTTGAGAAGGGATTCGGATCTAATGGGGCAAGAACAATTATATATCAATATTATATTTAGTATATGGCCTCTCGTCAACGGTCAACAGAGTGAACTTCCTCATCTGGTATTAGTTATGTGATACCTATTTTGTACCTAACAAGATGAACTCTTTTATGATTTTGTAAAATAGTGAATAAGTTAGGGGGTAAATCACAAAATATAAGAGGATAGGGTGCAAAGCGAAAAATAAGGTATACATGAGGGGTGCAAAATGCAAAGAACCCCCAAATATCTAGTAGGTGAATCTTTACGACGTCGTTACAACTTACCATCCATATGTTTCACAATTACCCACAATCTTTGATCCGAGTGTCATTTTTTCTTTGTGGGAATTTACTTGGACTCTTTTCTCTGGTAATCTCCCATTTCCATTGCCGAGTTTCGTTACCTATTTGATCCATTTTTTCGTATGTTAGTATTCCAATCTGAAATTTTGATTCATAAATTAAATAAATCCTTAAGTAAACATGTCATATTTGTGTGATTGACTATAAAACCTTTTCATTTAGAGTAAACTGAGAAGTTAAAGTTAAATTATTTTTAAATATAAAAGTGTATAATTCTTTTAGAAATGGAATAATGAAAGTGTGTCCCATAAAATAAAACGGAGGTACTTAATAATATACCATTTGATTGGGAGATGTCATTTAGGAGCTGCTTAGAGGCTTTGTTAAGTGTAATTTGGATGCTTTCAAAAATTTAATCTATCAATATTCTTCCTACAGATTTTCATTAAAAAAAGAAAAGAATGCGACTTCTGGCTTCCTAATATACTTTTTATTAAGCTTTTCAAGTGTTCTTTTAATATTGCAAGTAACGTAATTTTTTAATTTAGGTGACTTTAGGTTTTATTTTCAAAGACCAATCAATCTGTGTCTAATTTTGCTGTTGTCGTGGACATGAAATGCAGATATCTAATTTTACTGCAGAGGTTTACTAAGCTTGTTTAAGACTTAACTTTTTGGAATATATGATTGGATTAATCAGCATTTATAATTGTTGATTGCATTAATCAGTATCGAGATTAAACGGAGTAACGTGGTCAGTGATAATTCGTATTGCCGACCCCAACTAGTTGTTGTTTTTGATTGCTAAACAAAGTTTCTGCTATAATTATAAATGCAATTGGGCTTGTTTATTCCTTTTGATTGATTGTATCCTTTTCAATTTCCTTGTAGTTTTCATTCAAGTATGTAAATATCATCTTTATTTCATCAGTCTCTTGATAAGTAAGAGCCATGAAAACAACCTCTTGCAAAAATGCAATACAATAAAGATGCTTATAATAGACTCTTATGGTCCGGCCCTTTCCCGGACCCCGCGCATAGCCGTGGAAGCTGCGTACTATAGACTCTTGTGGTTTGGCCCTTCATACAATAGACCCTTATGGTTTGGCCCTTTCCCGGACCCCACGTGGGAGCTTAGTACACCGGGCTGCCCTCTCTTGATAAATTAAGAGGGATCTTCAATGCGGTTCCTTCAGTTTTAGGCCTTTGATAAATGATTTTTAATCTGTATTGCAACATAGGTGTTGAATTGAGAAGAATTATTGACAGACAGTCCAAATTTGAGGGATTTTGAGCTGTTTCACCATCTTTGTCTTAGGTTAGCAACAACTGCTTCCAATCACAGCATCTTGAAGTGTGAGCTATGGCCTCAACCCTGCAAAATGAAGCTCATTCCCCCAAAAATATATTCATTCTATCTGGCCAAAGTAACATGGCTGGTCGGGGTGGAGTAGACAAGCATAAGCATTGGGATGGCGTCATACCAAACGAGTGCTCTCCCGATGCTTCTAGAATCTTCCGTCTTAGCGCAGATCTCCACTGGGAGGTTGCACGTGAGCCACTCCACCATGATATTGACGCCAAGAAGACATGTGGTGTTGGACCTGTAATGTCATTCGCAAACGCGATCAAGGACCGAGTAGAAGCTATTGGGTTAGTGCCATGTGCTGTAGGTGGAACTGCGATAAAGGAGTGGGCGCAGGGGGAGCATTTGTATGAAAATATGGTCAAGAGAGCTAGAGTTGCCATGCATCATGGAGGAGAAATCAAGGCATTGCTGTGGTATCAAGGAGAGAGTGATACATTATCTCAGCATTGCGCTGAGACCTATAAGGCTAATATGGAGAAGTTAATACATAATGTTCGTGCTGATTTGCATCTTCCAGCTCTACCAATTATTCAGGTTAGTTAATATAGTTTGCTTCAAACTTAAATATTGCCTGTTTTAAATAAGTAACACTATTACTGTGTAGCTGTGTAGTTCTCAACACTGAATGTCGAATACTAGAAAATAAAGTTTTAACTGTTCTCTATGCATTTGTACTTGAAAAGATGTTCTTTTAACATTTGTTCGGTAAATTAGTTTAGAATTTAGATCTTAAAGTAAAGAATATCCACTTCTCTTCTGTTGTACAATTGTTATGAAACAGAATTGACCAGTTTAAAAAAGAATATAAAGTGTCACATGAAATCGCTCGACCAATTCAAATATGTAACTTTTCAACGGGTTTAGAATTGTCTTCCATTCCGAGGCATAACTTGTATCCATGCGCTTCATATTCGCCCGGAGTTTGCTTCCAGAAATATAGCCATCCCTTCCCCCTCACGTCAATCCCACGAGTCTCTTATCCATTCTCATTGAACGG
>MU785894.1:24443-37207 GCA_026770625.1 Nicotiana glauca
AATAATCAGGCTCGAACTGATGACTTCCAAAGGACTGGCAATTGTAGTAAGAAATTCGAAGATAATTTTGGTTGTTTTGTTTTATGGAATATTGATAGGAACATTCAGGGACCGAAGTAGCTGAACATTTTCTCATGTAGTCTTTAACTTTTGCATTGTCTTACAGGTTGCAATTGCATCAGGAGATGAGAAGTATATCGAAAAGATAAGAGAAGCGCAGAAGGGGATTGACCTCCCAAATGTTGTATGTGTTGGTGCCATGGGATTGCAGCTTAAGGAAGATAACCTCCATTTAACCACAGAGGCCCAAGTTAAAATAGGCCAAATGCTGGCCGATGCATACCTTACTCATTTTGCACCACAACCACCTTCTGTGGCTTCATCTTGAGAGTTTTGCTGTACTGTGCAAGCTAAAAGATATTTAATCCTGACTCATGAACACTAATAAGTATAATAAAGCTAACCTCTCCCATGAAGTTTGGGCATTCATTTTTTTATGCAATTTGATCCCGTCAGTTGGATTACTATTTGAAATCATTTGAAAACTTATGCCAACCCTGATTCATGAACATAACGAGAGTGCTCATTTGACTAAATGAAGTATTTTAGTTTTAAGTAATTTGACTGGTTTTCAGTCTTTCTTTATTTTAAGATAAGACTCCCTGTTTTCGTTGTACCAGTCACATAACAAATGAGTACTATGATATTACTGCATTCAATTTTCTGAAAGCCTCTTCTCATCCAAATGAGCGTACCAGTTACAAATACTATTATATTATATACAAAAAGAAGTCCAAATGAGGGTACCAGTTAGCACCTTATGCAACACCATCATCTTTCGGAGTTGGGTGCATATGCATGGATCGCTTTCTATCTGAGATTCTTAAGAATAGATTAGTCATATCAATCCGAAAGAAATGAACGCAATAATACATCAGCAAAGGGTGTCATGGGATGGTTTTCATCCTTTCTTGGTACGGAGTGTTTTACCCGGTACAAATCAAGATTAATTGGAATAAATTACGATCATTCAAATGGGGATCTTTTGCAAATAGCCACCCACCACAAACTATTTACTCCCCCTACCCATAAAGTTTTTCCCCTACCCGTTTTTTTTTAGCCCAGCCCTTCCAACCAATAAAAGTCAAACTAAGCTATTAAAACCAAGCCAAGCCAAATCAGACCAAACCAAATCAAGCCACGTCAATTCAATCCAAACCAAGCCAAACTAATCCAAGTCAATTCAAGCTATGTTACGCCAAATGGGTAAGAAAAATGGGATGGGTAGGTAGGTTGGATAATTAGTTTTAATTTGTTGTAACTAATTTTCAAATGGGTATTTTCAAAGGATAATTAGTTTAAGCTCAACGGGTATTTTGCATAAATTACTCCATTCAAATGCAAATAGTCTTGTCAAAAACAAGATCACAAACTTGAAGAAATATACCAGGAGAAATTGTTTAGTACATGATTTCAGTATCTCACTTCCCCATAAATATCTTAGATTTGCAAAGGATGTCTGCAAAATGATCCAAGGGAATAAAGCAAAGACTTCAATGGTACCCCTTATACAACCAAAAGATACAAAGCTATCACGTCGTTTTATGCAGGTAACCCACTTGTTCAATTTAGTGTAAGGCCTGCAATGAATATTGCTCGGACTTTTGCAGTCGGAGGATTTCTTCAGTTTTTTTTTGAATGTTTAAAGAAGCCACAACTAAGTTCAACTCATTAACAACCTCATGTGCAAGGTCCACCTCTATCACTTGATTCAAACACTCCACTAGCTTCATAAATTATAGTTGGCCATCTTCTCACCGACCAATATCTTTGTGTATTGAATTCTACGATCAGAGAGGGAGAAACCATTTATATATATCATCTACTCCTCCAGCTTTCTGTGACATCTTCATAGTATTTTTCTTCACCATAAAGTTGCCTGGAACACAATAAATATGCAGTTAGTAAAACATTAGGTGCCCTAGACCACCCAGAGGAAGGGAAAAATGTTTGAGGAAGACTCGTATATCTAAGTAATTCAATCTAGGTATAGTTGACATGGCTTTATGTCAGCGCCAGCGCCTCGGAAGCAAATGACCATGTACAACAACGACGACAATAATACCCACTGTAATCCCACCAAGTAGGGTCTTTGGGGGGGGGGGGGNTACTCCATTCTATGACTAAGCAATTTTTAAATATCAAACTGTACATCATTGGCTCGAAACATTTTCCGGTTCTTTCAAAGTAGCACATGATGAATATAAGAAGTTTCCAAAATTCTTAAATAGTCGTACATACAGTACAATCCATCCAACTAAATAAACATTCCATCGCTGACCTCAGAGATACTCATTCTATCCCAAACAAAAAAGAACATGCTCGACTGATTTTCACCACCCCATTTTGCAAAAAAAGATGATTAGCAAATTTAGTCATACAGTTCACAAATGAACTATCTATTAAACCACAATCTTCCTCTTTTATTTTGGGGGAGATTGTCTTGGATAAGTACTGCTTCACATGCAGCTGCCCATCCAAGGAAGAAACCTCTAGGGATGATATCTTCCAAACACCCTCTCAAACTCATTTTTGACAACTTATAGAGGGGTTGAAAAAGGTATCAATACTCTCTCTGTTCTCCTTGCCTCCTACCCGAAGTAGCACTAAACAATAACAAGGGCCCTAGAATAATATATTTCAGAACTAACTAGTCCAATCATTGTCACTTGACTAGTTCTATCAATATACAGCTTAAATGCGAAGAGCTGTAACAATGGGAAATAGTAGTAAATGTTTTGGACTCATGAACCATGCCCAATGTTGGACAAATCTCAAAGTGAATAATGGTACAAGGATGAAAGAATGATTAAGAACCTCACGAATTGTAAAAGTCACCATGTCACCTTCTCAAAATTTAAATCCTTGTTTCTATTGAGTCAGAAATTTTGAGCAACTGTTCAAATGAGCAAATAATGTGAATACGTAGAAAATAAAGGAAGGGAGACAGGGTGAAGAAGATGTCTATATATATATATATATATATATATATAAGACCACAACATCCAAACTACCCATAGTAGGAATCAGAACACGAACATAATTAGGAAAATAACTGAACAGAAACTAAATTTTGCTCCAGACACATGGAACTACGGGTGGATGTAAGAGCAGCAGACAGCAAAACTTACGCTAGATCAGCCAAGGTATCCGATTTAATTACCGCCTGTCCCTCTGGGAGCCCAAGGGAAGAATACTGCATTATCATTTCCTTCAGGGTGTGCTTTGTGCTTTTGATATCATTATCCCACAATATACTCTGCAACCAAAGCACCCAGACATGTTACTTATATTTGCAGTGAAAAACATATAGGAAGCCAATGAGTTAATCCTTTTCACCAAACATATAGGAAGCCAATGACTTCATCATCTTCAATTTCAAACAAATTTTGAATATATTTTAGTCTATTTCACTAATACGCTGGATGGACAAAGTGGCTACTTAATTCGGACTCTAATTTTAACATGTAATAAAGATTGATTCACATCTGATTTCACAGTCCTAATACCTTTCTCACATACTCTCTTTTGACATCTTCCCGTGGTATTTTCCCCTCGGAAGAGAATATAGAAGCATTCCAAATGGCTCCTCTTGCAACCATCACAGATGAAGCACCTATAAAATAAAGTTGTTAAATGTTGCAAACTATAAGCAGAAACAACCATGTAGATATTCATAAGAACAGATAGAAAGACAATCATCAAGTTAATGTGAACGGTGCTTTTCACACACTGATTGTTCATTATTTGCTGTGTCAATAGGAAGCATGCTTACAAAGATTAATTTTGTATTTCTGGGGCATAAAATCTCTCTGATTATAGCTTTTTGAATTAGAAGCTACATTGCTCGAAACCTCCAAAAATATCATCACACCCGTGTCGGATCCTCCGGAAATGCATTTTTTAGAGGGTCTGACACGAGTGCAGCTGTTTTTTAGGAGGATCCGAACAACATAGCTTAAAAAAGTTAATGGGCTTGAGCTGCAAGCATTCACGATGAATTTGCTAAGCAGTTAGATGACCTATAAGACTTAGTTCAAACAAATCAACCATCAACAACTTCGCATGAAGCTATTGCTGTTGCAGAGCTGTGCTAAAACTCCATTTTTAGTGCATTAACACATTTGTCTTCCTTTAGGGATGTGAGAATGCACGGGAGAAAAATCTTATATTGAATAAAGTGTTGTACAACCCTATTTATATACAGTAATTACATAATAATAGGTATCTCCTCCCGATTATGGGACACTAAACATGACTAACTACTTAACACTCCCCCTCAAGCCGGTGCATATAAATCATTTGTACCGAGCTTGTTACAGATGTAACTAATACGAGAACCAGTAAGAGACTTAGTGAAAATATATGCTAGCTGATCATTCGACTTTACAAACTTTGTAACAATATCTCCTGAAAGTATCTTTTCTCTGACAAAGTGACAGTCGATCTCAATGTGTTTAGTCCTCTCATGGAACACCGGATTTGATGCAATATGAAGAGCAGCTTGATTATCACACACCAGTTCCATCTTGCTGATTTCTCCGAACTTCAACTCCTTGAGCAACTGCTCGATCCAAACTAGGTCACATGTTGCCATAGCCATGCCGCGATATTCGGCTACGGCGCTAGATCGAGCAACTACATTCTGTTTCTTGCTCTTCCAAGAGACCAAATTACCTCCTACTAGAACAAAATATCCAGACGTAGAACGTCTATTAGAAGGTGATCTTGCCCAACCAGCATCTGTGTACCCAACAATCTGCTCGTGGACTCGATCCTTGAATAGTAACCCTTTGCTTGGAACTGACGTTATATACCGAATAATGCAAACAACTGCATCCTAGTGACATCCTAGTGACTATCACAGGGAGAATCCATAAACTGACTTACAACACTCACAGGAAAAGAAATGTCAGGTCTAGTCAATGTGAGGTAATTCACTTTGCCAACCAACCTCCTATATCTCGTGGGATCTCTAAGAGGCTCCCCTGTCCAGGCAAAAACTTAGCATTCGGATCCATAGGAGTGTCAACAGGTCTACAACCCATCATTTCAGTCCCCTGAAGAATGTCTAAGGCATACTTCCGCTGTAAAATAACAATACTTGAGCTAGACTGAGCGACCTCGATACCTAGAACATACTTCAATCTGCCCAGATCCTTAGCCTGGAAGTGCTGAAAGAGATGATGCTTCAGATTAGTAATACCATCCTGATCATTGCCAGTAATAAAAATATCAACAATATAAATCACCAAATAAATACACAGCATGCTGATAAAACACAGAGTGATCAGCTTCACTACGAGTCATGCCGAACTCCTGAATAACTGTGCTGAACTTACCAAACCAAGCTCGAGGGAACTGTTTCAAACCTTATAGTGACATGCGCAATCTGCATACAAGACCACTAGACTCCCCCTGAGCAACAAAACCAGGTGGTTGCTCCATATAAACTTCTTCCTCAAGATCACTATGGAGGAAAACATTCTTAATGTCTAACTGATGAAGAGGCCAATGACGTACAACAACCATGGACAAGAAGAGACGAACAGATGCTACTTTAGCCACGAGAGAGAAAGTGTCACTATAATCAAGCCCAAAAATCTGGGTGTATTCTTTTGCAACAAGAAAAGCCTTAAAGACGATCAACCTGGCCATCCGGGCCGACTTTGACTGCATAAACCTAACGACAACCAACAATAGACTTACACAAAGGAAGAGGAACAAGCTTCCAAGTGTCACTCGCATGTAAAGCAGACATCTCCTCAATCATAGCATGTCACCATCTTGGATAAGATAGTGTCTCACCTGTAGACTTTGGGATAGAAACAGTGGACAAAGATGATATAAAAGCATAATGAGGTGATGACAGACGATGATAACTTAAACCGACATAATGGGGATTGTACCGCTGGACTGCATCCCCCAAAATCGCAACAGAGCATGAGATTGTATGAGTAGAGTACGAGCAGTTTCAATAAGATATCTATTCTTTCTTTCAGCTGCCCCATTTTGTTGAGATGTGTACGGACAAGATATTTGATTAATAATTTCATGAGAGTTCATAAAGTGCAGAAATGGCGAAGACAAATACTCTAGGGCATTATCACTACGAAATATGCGGGTAGAAACCCCAAGTTGATTTTGAATTTCAGCGTGGAAGGTCTGGAAAATAGAAAACAACTCAGACCGATTTTTCATCAAAAATATCCAAGTGCACCTGGAATAATCATCGATGAAACTGACAAAGTAGCGGAATCCCAAGGTAGAACTGACCCGACTAGGACCCCAAACATCTGAATGGACTAAAGTAAACGGTGATTTTTCTCTATTATCAAGACGCCGAGGGAAATGAGAGCGGGTATGCTTACCGAGCTGACATGACTCACACTCTAGAGTGGACAAGTGAGATAAGCCAGGTACCATTTTCTGAAGTTTTGACAAACTAGGATGTCCCAACCGTTCATGTAATAAATCTGGTGACTCGGTAACGGGACTAGTTATTAAAGGAAGACAAGATACGAGTCCATGTGATTTTGCAAGGATAAGATAATAAAGTCCATCTGATTCACGTCCGGTACAAATGATTTGCCATGTACTGCGTTCCTGTATAAAAACAAGGTCATCAAGAAATAAAACAACAGATTTAAGTGATTTGGCTAAGCGACTAACGGCTATGAGATTAAAAGGACTATCGGGAACATAAAGAACTAATCTAAAGGTAAGGAAGGAAGTGAACTTGCTTGACCTATTGCAGTTGCCATGGTTTGAGACCCATTGGGTATTGTGACTGTTGGAAGCGATTGAGAACATGAAATACTAGTGAAAAGAGATTTGTTACCAGAAATATGATCAGATGCACCTGAATCAATGACCCAAGATTCAGAAGTTGAAGATTGGGAGATACAAGTTACACTACTATCTGTTTGAACAATGGAAGCAATCCCTGAAGACTGTTTACATAATTTGTACTGAAGGAACTCAATATAATCCGGTAAAGAAACCATCTGGATTGGATTCAATGCATTGGATCCAATGGATTGTGAGTTAAAGGCTTCAGATATGAATGTCATTATAATGTTGAACCGGAAAAAGCAGATTTTCTGAAAATTACTGTCCACGCCGGAAAAATCACTATTCACATCGGAAAAATATAAAAGTAGCCGGAATTTGATTTAAATTGGATGGGTAGGCTCAGAATTGCAAGGGGAACAAGTTGTCCTGAAGAGTCGTCGCCAAAAAATGGCTGGAAGGTGCCCCACACGCCAGCACGTGATGTCGGAACTTCGCCGGAATTTTTTTTCCCAGCGGCGCGTGGAAGCGTGTGGAGGGTTTTCTGACTGAGATTTTTTTATGGGTTGGTCCCCGGAGGTCGATCTACTTCGTGATGGTGTTGGTTTTTGCACAACACTGACCAAAAGTGGATTTTTAGTTGCGGCAGACCTGTGTTTGCCGGAAAAGACTTCCGTTTAACTAATTTCTCTTCCCGGAGTCGCTGTAATTTATGCACAACGATAAATCTCTCACAATTGCTCTGATACCATGTTAAGAATGGACCTTGAGCTTAACTCAACCCCAAAAGTTAGCTTGTGAGGTAAGGATTGCCCAGGACCATATAAGAAGACCAAGATACCCATAACCCACCGATGTGGGACACAACCCAACATGATAAGAATGGACCTTGAACCTAACTAAACTCCAAAAGCTAGCTTGTGAGGTGAGGATTGCCCAGGACCATATAAGAAGACCAACATACCCATAACCCACCGATGTGGGACACAACTCAACACTCCCCCCCTCACGCCCATGCATGCAACTAGAGCGTGGACAATATAAACGGGGGCCCAAAATCGATAACAATAAATTGGGATGGGTCTGGCTATGATACTATGTGAAAATGCACGGGAAAAAAATCTTATATTGATTAAAGTGTTGTACAACCCAATTTATATACAGTAATTACATAATAATAGGTATCTACTTCCCGATGTGGGACACTAAACATGACTAACTACTTAACAAGGAGAAGGAAGACAAGGAAGAACCAAAGCTTCCATTTGACAATCAGTTGATGTTGGACCATAGGTAAACCACAACATGCCCCCCTCCCCCCCCACCCCCACCCCAAAAAAAAGTTCTTAGACTGTACTGATAAAAGCTGGATAAAATGAAACCCATATATAGTATCTATTCTTCATCTTGAACACCTAAAACTGTCAAATGCATCCACAATTCTTTAGAGCGAAAGATAGAAGTATCCAGAAGCAAGAATTCAAGCTTTTTCTACATTTTTTTAGAAGTAAATAACTTATTGATTGACGGGAAAATTCCTGTATTCGAAATGTCTGTATACATCTTTCACAAGAAAGAACCATCAAGTGTCTAAGCATAATGCCAACTAAGCATATTAAAAAATATATAAGCTATTTGATCCTGTTTCCTTAAATCTAAGGACATCCGATGAAAACCAAAGATATATACCCATATACGGATATGTTTATCTTAATAAACATATAATTTCTTGTCATATTGTGACAAAATAGTTGTGCCAAAACATTCAGATCTATTAACAACTAAAGAAAACTTCACCCAGAAAGTGCAAATGAATTCATCAGAGAACAATGTGAGAACAAGAACATTTATGAGAAGTATAGGCACACCTGTTGCATCTCTAATACGTTGAAAATCCTCATATTCAAAAACATCACCATTTGCTATAACTGGAATAGAGAGAGCAGCAGCAACATCAGCAATCTCACTCCACTTTGCAGGATCTCTTGGCCTGTCTTGAACTTTCCTATAGTTCAATCAATAAGCATGAGGAAATATCTATATCACTTGCCCTCAAATTAAAAGCCCCAAATAGAAGAAAGTACAAACAAGCAATCAGTGATGACTATCTATCCGAAACAAAACCAAAAATGACCGATGACCATTGTTACATCTCGCGTTTTCGTACGTTAAGTTTCGCCGTAAGTTAATCAACGTGGATTCAGGGATGAGATTATTTTTGAGGATATAAGCATTTATGCTACTTATAACAGGCGATAAATAAAGTGCCGTGCAGGTTAAAGGGTAAACGAATCAAAGAAAATGAGTTTCGTTGAAGATTGCCGATTTGGGATAAAATTTGGTCCGAGCTATAATACCCGTATTTATAAACTAGTGCCATACAAGGTACTACATGACCATGATAGTAAGGTGTATAAGATATGTTAAAAGTGAGCAGTATTTTAAGTAAGTTGAGGTAATTCTTAATTATGTGGGTAATTGATTAATTATTGAGTGATGGGAGATTGCCTAGTTAATTAAGGAATTATTGGGTAATTAATTAAAGAGTTGGATAAAATTTAACCCTCCCCCACGAGGCAGTAAGCCACCCCATGAATTGTGACTCTTTAAGACATTACATTATGTGGCAACATTATAGATGTAGGATTTGGCATTCTTAAAAACGTGAGTCACATATCCACTCTTAAGAGTCACATATCCATTCTTAAGAAAAAGTCACATATCCATTCTTACGAAAGAGTCACATATCCTTTCTTAAGAACGTGAGAGTTATATATCAGAACGTAAGATTTGGCAATTATAAGAAAGTACGGTGCAATCTTTCTCAAGAATATCATACGGATTGTCCCCTATTTCGATCTCGTCGTTACGTGTTTCGTTGCAATTAACGTGTGTTAGAGGGATTGTCAAGAGAATCAACACAAGTATGTTAAGGCTATCCCTTCTTTCCTTTTGCCATGAACCATGATCTATACGACACAAACGAAACGAGCAAATGCACAACTTCCATAAATGACTCTATTCATAGAAGTATTAGAGGTGTCTATGTTCTTGAATTCCCATGTATCTTATTATCACATCTTCTGTTCATGGGTCTCAGAAAAAGACGCAGTTGATAAAGTTTATCCGAAAGGTATATTGATCTTATTAACATATTTTTATGCATTTCAATCATTTATACATGTACATTGACTCATGACCAGATGGCGTTATATACGCGTATATTTATATGTAATTATATGTATATGGGATATGGGAAAAGGTTACGGCATTATATATGCACCACCACCTGATCAGCTGGTACATGTTGATAATTTTGCCAACAGTGGCCAAGATGATATGATGGGATGCCCTCAGAGGCTTGATGATATTATGTACACCTATACCCATGCATGACACGACATGTATACGCGCGTGCATGACATTATAAATGTTTCAGGATTTTCAAATTGATTTAGACTTACATGCGGAATTCTTATTCCATGTTTCATCTATGTCTGTTATGTACTGATTTTTATGCCTTACATAATCAGTACATTATTCGTACTGACGCCCTATTTTCCGACGCCTGCGTTTCACGCCCGAAGGTGCAGGTAGACAAGCTGACGGTCCCCCTTCTTAGAATCCTTGATCAACGAGAGTTGACGTGCTCCACTTGATCCCGAGCTGCTTTTGATTTGGTATGATATGTTTGTATACATATATGGATATGACGGGGCCCAGTCCCGTCCTTGTATAGTTGTATATTCTGTTAGAGGTCTGTAGACAGTTGTCTATAGCAGCCTTATCGGCTCGCCCTACGTATTTCGCACGTATATGTATATATGTATTATGGATAGGTTTTCCTCACACATGTTATTCTTGTAGTTCAGCAGATGTTATTCATGTTTATATCTTAGACACATGCTTAAGGGTGTTCCACAGGTAGGACTCGGGCACCCGTCGCGGCCCATCGGTTTGGGTTGTGACAAAAGCGGTATCAGAGCAGTTCAATTTCTGTATTATAATAATCTAGCACTGACTACACAAATGACAGCACAGACATAATTCACAGAAAAGGCAATTGTGTGTATCAACCTACCCACTCACCCGCAACAACCCACCCCCACAAATGAAAGGAAGATCAGAACTAAAAACAATCCTGTTTACATGCGGTTACTAATTCATGAATTGACATGTCCAGAATCAAATTTAAACATCAGTTAAAAACACAAAAAATGGAAGGACAGAGAGGTGGGGGAACCAAAAACATAAACAGACAATAGTTTCCAATATAACCAAGAAGCAGGTCCCCACCCCACTTATAAGGTGGACTGATTGAATCTACAGCAATCCCCACCTCATATTGGCAGAAAGACTCCACTAACCATATGAAATAACTTGACCCCCTAGAGCAATCTGAATATTCAAAGGGTTGTTTAATGACACAGCAAAAGGTTAGGTTTTAAAAGAACAATGAGAAGCAGATACACAGAAATCACCTACCTTCCATGGACAGCAAGGGCAGAGACACCAGTCCTCTCAATTCGTTGTGCCAATTCCACTGTATCCTGCGGAGATTTTAATAATCTAATCTTGCACGTTACTGGTATATCCAAGTTCCTCCTCAATGTTGTCAAAATCTGAGTTCAGAAGAAAGGAACATCATGAACAGGACATGCACTTCCATGCTGAATTACAAGGAAATTTTACTACTAGGGTGAAGGAGCAAGAATAAATGCATACATCATGAATGAGCTCTGGTTTGCTCAACAGTGCAGCACCCATGCCTCCACTAATAGAGAATGACTTGGGGCATCCCATGTTTATGTCCACTGCTGCTACATCTTTACACCTGAGAAGGGACAGACAATATTTTAGAGAAATCTAAATTTTTAGCCGCTCCCAAAACTAATAGCCAACAACATGTATATTTTTTGTATATATGTGAATTATACATAATACATTTTTTTTGAAGAAGAGTACATAATACATATTTTATACACTTTTTGGCTAGCGAATGAAATTAGTTTCGGCTGAACCGCCAATTTTGTATTTTGCCCAATATTTTGATCAGATGCAGTAACTTCCTGTTGAAATTGAGCATAATTGCTGATTTAAACTTTCACGCCTAGGTCAGGATTGAAGACCTCTAGAAAAAGAAAAAAAATCAGGCAAGTGCTTTGAAGTTTCTTCATTATCTTAGGATGTAGATCCTGAACCTTACAAGACTGCAATTCGTGGAATTTTACAATAGCTATTCAGTATAAAAAAAAATCCTAAAGAATAAAATTCTTAACAATGTGGCTTGTTGCAGTTCAACATAATACGTTTAGCTCAGACAAACTTGTTACTTTAAACAAACATCAGCTACACTCATCATCAATATAATGTCAGAAACTTCGATTGTATATACTGCTAACAACATGTTAAACTCAAAAACTAGACATCCAATGCAGAAAAAGGATGTGATATCATTGAGAAAATGAAAAGCAAAAGCACTGAGTCCGCTTCAAGGACAGTTCCTCAAGCAAATTAGTAAAAGAAATCCAGCAAGATCATTTATAAAATTGATGTACAATATAGAGACCAGGAATATGAAGTCTACCTATAAGTAAACAAAATCCAAAAAGATCATTTTTAACCTTGATGTATAGTACAGAAATCAGGAACATTCAAATTTTACCTCACCCCTCATCTCTCCCTACCTGGGGCAGGGGATATTTACTTTACCACCAATAGGATCTATTGTTATCAAGAAAATGTTTCATGGCACAAGAAGACTTCTGCAGGTACCATTTATAGTCAGAGAGAGAATGGTACAAACTTATTAGGACCCGCATGCCGGTGGAAAGCAGTTATTAACTAATGGCATCTGTATTTGCTCCTGATGAATGCAATTCATTATTCATTTATTTATTTGGGGGGGGGGG
>MU785894.1:38629-73203 GCA_026770625.1 Nicotiana glauca
TTTCATTTTCCCCTTAAAAAATAAGCGTCCATGAATCCTATTCATCCATGCTCATAATACCCAAAAATATGAAGTAAAGTAGCAAGGCATAAAGCATAGTGCTAAGTTAATTATACCGATCTCAAAAATAGCAATTCATAAAGCCTTCGCATATAAATGTAACAACAACAAAAAACCAACAATAATACCGCAAAGTGGGGTCTTGGAAGGCTGGAGTGTATGCAGACCTTACTCCTACCTTACAAAGGTAGAGAGAATAATTCCAATAGACCCCCGGCTCAAAAAAAAAAAAAAAAAACAGAAACAACAAGTAGTAACAAAAGCAAACAAATGTGATAAGATGATAAATTAATCGAAGCGAAGGAAACAACATATAATAAAAGAAATCTGTGAATAAAGAGAAATGAAAATACGAGACTAATACTAATGCTACCAGCATGAAAATGAGACATGCCCACCTAACCACTAGCCTTCTACCCTAATTCTCAATCTCCATACCCCCTATCAATGGCCATGTCCTCAATAAGCTGAAGTTGCGACATGCCCTACCTAATCACCTCTCCCCAATACTTCTTAGGCCTACCTCTATTTCTCCTCAGCCCCACCATGGCCAGCCTCTCTCACCTCCTCGCCGGGACATCCACCTCCTTTTCACATGCTCGTACCTCTCAACCTAGCGTCCTGCATCTTGCCTCCACGGGGGCCACTCCAACCTCGCCTGGAATATCATCATTCCTACTCTCATCTATCCTAGTATACCCACACATCCATCCCAGGATCCCCATTTCTGCTACTTTCACCTTCTGGACATGGGTGTTCTTGACAGACCAACATTCCTCCCCATACAACATAGTTGGTCTAACCGACACTCTGTAAAACTTACCCTTAAGTCTTGGTGGCAGCTTCTTATCGCACAAAACCCCGGAAGCGAGCCTCCATTTCATCCATCCCGCTCCAATTCTATGTGTGATGTCCTCGTCAATCTCCCCATTACCTTTGATTATAGATCCGAGGTACTTGAAACTCTCTTTCTTAGAGATAACTTGTGAATCCAACCTCACCCTTCGCAGAAAAATGTCTTTGAATCAATCTTCTCCACTTGGAAAGCTACTCAATCAGTTATCAGATGACATCTATACTATGTCAATGTACAGGGCCTAGATAATAGCTTACAAATCTGTGTTTGGTATTCGAGGGGCAGTGAGCACTCACACTAAAAACATCCAGTGTTTTTGTTTTAAAGTTCTGATATAACTATCATTGGTAAAGGTTCAATCATCTCTCAAATATTACACTTAAGCTACATATCCAGGTATAACTTCTCATCATCAAATATCTTCAATTAAAAGGCTCAATTTAGGCAATGAGCACTCACACCAAAAATATCCATTTTTTTTGTTTTAAAGTTCTGATATAACTATCATCAGTAAAGGTTCAATCATCTCTCAAATATTCCACTTAAGCTACGTATCCAGGTACAACTTCTCATCATCAAATATCTTCAATTAAAAAGCTCAATTTCTTGATAGAGAGAGCCATAACATAATGAAGTTCAGAGTCCTCATCCTTCATGCACTAACATATATTCCCTCCATTTCAATCTAGATGATGTAGTTTGACTTGGCAGTTGGCACAAAGTTTAAGAGGAAAAAAAAGAAGTCTTTTGAAACATGTGGTCCCAAAAGCTTTGTAGGATCATTGCCATTTGTATGGCTATAAAAGTTTCTCATGAAGGGTAAACTGGGTAAAATAAAAATTTTAAAATTAAATTGTTTCCAAATATAGACATATGTCATTCTTTTTGGAACGGACTAATAAGGAATGCATGTCATTTAAATTGAAACGAAGGGAGTAGCAACTTGATAATCCACTAAATATAGAAGTATTCCGATTGACATATACAGCACATTCAGAGCAAGGTTATACTCAACAAATAAAGGATCTTGCATAAAATCAAGACCGGCAATATCCTTGCTTCATTGGTATTTTTTGAAGTTGTTGATTCCATCCTCTCATATAAGTAGTACAACTCTACATACTACATGATACTTAAGATATATAACAAACTTAAGGTTAAAGGATAGAGTGCCGCTAAAAAGGATGAATAAGAAATTACCATTAACTCTCCGCTCACATTTGATGATTTTATGATCAATAATCTCCTCTCCATAGGTTATGTCCGCACCATATTGGGCAGCAAGCAGCCTAAATGGCAATGTACCCTGACCAAAAGTAAATGAAAGCATAAGATCCATAGGCATCTACGAACAACATATGATAAAGAACAGACATACTAAGAGCAGTCTTAACTATGCTTCCTAGTGAAGTTAATAGCTCCTGGAATGCGATAACTGAGTTTCAGAAATAGAAATACAGATCTAGCGATGGGAAAATGAATATGAAAGCAACCACAGAATAAACAAGTAACAGGTACCAAAAAGTGAAAAGAAAAAAGAGAAAGAAAGAAGCAAAAGATGCTCCAATTTCAGTTGAAGATGCTTACCACTCGGACCATTGGAGCCAAGACAAGCTTGTTTCTGTACTCCATCTTTTCTGATAAGGCGGATAAATTAGTACAATCCCTAAGATAATAACAAATGCTGACCAAATAGAGAATCTTGACCAAAAGAGTTGCAGTTTAGGTTATAGCCGTTATGCTTCTAATTGTACGCAATTCCTCTAACGTCGTACACTGATCTACTGGGCAGCCTGCTACAGCTCACATACAGAGTGCAAGGTTAAAATGAAAGGTGGCTAAATCATAAAGACGATCAAACTAAACCTGGATGCTCTAATTATTCAAAATAAACATGAGCAACAAAGTATTCTCAAACTATGCTTCAGCAAATGCAAATTCATAGACAGCTAGGCTTCAACAGACACAATGTATATACAGTTTTGGATCTTACAGTATATGGACTATAAGGAACAGAAATTTAATTCAATTTGAAAACTTATTAGCTGTCAATAAAACTCGGATGCTTTCTAATTATTCGAAATATATACATGAAATAACTCAGTCAACCTCAATCCGTCTTTCATCAATTGCAAATATATAGCCTTCAACAAATACATTGTAATAGATAGCCTCGGATCCTACACTATACGGGCAGTAATAAAGAAAGGAAAATACGGGAAAATAAAAATAATAAAGCTGAACCTTTATCTCTAAACAAATTGACCAGAACGGATGAGATTAAAGAGCTGGTCAACAGTTTATACTGATTGCTGACCTTGACTTGAAAAGAGAGGAAGAATTTGCCAAGCCGGCGGCAAACCAACAACGGCGGTATATTGGTGTGGTTGCAATTGCCGACCGGCGGAGGAAGTGTCGGAATGACCAATGCTAGCTTTACGCCTTTCCTACTAACACTCGATGATTAAAATGTCATTTTGCAGAATTTGGTGGCTAAAAAGAAAGATGAATCAAAACTAGCGAGTCGTTTGGTAGTATGTCTAACTACATTATTGAATATACTGTGTAAGTAATGCTGGTGTGTTTTGTTGATATATTTCTTATCTAGTATATTAAAAATTAAAAATAATATGCATCGTATATTTTTTTTAAAATTATCTATTTAGACAAATACTTTCTATATTTTTTAGATTTATATACTCTATTCGATGTGTAGAACGAAGTTGCACACATATAATGGAATAATTAGTCAAAACATATAGGCATAAGTCGGAATACATAGGTAGCCCCTTAAACTTGGCATTGTTTTTACTTGGGCACTTAAACTGAAGATAGTGCCTATTGAACACTTAAAGTGAAGACAAAATGTGCCAATTGTACACAAATTCTGCAGTTTCAAACAAACTGGCTTCTGACGTGGCATGTAAGACCAATAAGAAGAGAACACTCAAAAAGCTAGAATTGAAAAAATATAAGAAGAGAAAAGAAAAATGGTGAGGGAAAATCAAAAACCCCCGCTTCTTCTCTCTTAAATCCATTCTTCCCCATTTTCACTATACCTTTCTCCCTTTGATAACCTTGATTAGAAATCTAAGTATACCAACGATACAAATATTGTGCCATATCAGCAGTGTGTGTCTATTTGATACAATTTGTTTCACTTCAAGTGTCCAATACGATCTATCCTTGGTTTAGGTGTGTAAGTGAAAATATTGCCAAGTTTAAAGGGCTACCTATGTATTATGTCATTGTATCAAGAAATGATTATTCTTATCGATCAATATATTACAAATTTTTAAGCAATAATAATAGTATTTTTTCAGTGCATACGATTGGATCAGAATGGTTTCCCAGGCAGAGAGCAAAGCGGAGGCGAGGATTTAGATTCTCTATTGCATATCCCTTTCTGGAATTTCTAGCCTTAAATTTTTGTTTAGTATAGAACACTAATTGAATTTTAAAAGGACAATTCTGTCTTTGTATATGCTTATTCAATTCGAAATTATGGTATTACTAATGCTATGTTATAATAATATTAAATATGGAGTATAACTAATACAGTATTAGTCATACTTATATTGAAAAACACTAGTATAAAATAAGAGATTAATAATATCAAAGCTAACATGTATTATTTTTTCCCTAATACACCTTATCAAACGACTGCTAAACTTATAAGTCTGGATTTGCAGTACGACTCCTTGATTTAAAAGTTATTGGTTCCGAATTGTAATTGTGGATTCTCAAATTATGTACTCCGTATATAATTATGTCTATACTTATGTTTCACCCACAACATACACATACAATAATAATAACAAATTCAGTAATTTTTTACAAGTAGAGTCTAGGGAGGGTAAGATGCACCCAACCTTACCCCTACCCTAGAAGGGCAGAGAGGTTATTTCCGATAGACCCTTGGCCGGAGAACGGATGAAAAAAGTAATGACAACAAGCATGAATAACAACAAGATAAAAATAAGACCAAAGCCAATAAAGCAGTTAAACTCTAGGCAGTAATATCAATCTATGAATAAAAGGATACCATGCTAACAACTTGTTTAATTGTTGTTACATTTAGTTTCATAATGGATCGTGTTGCATTGTATTGTATTGTACTGTATTGTTTGATGAATATAACATTTGGATAGATTGTATCATTTGTCGTTGTTTTATGATGTCATGAACCACCAATATAAAAAATAAACTTACAATATTACTAAGTAAAAATAGAACGCATAATAGAATTATTATATAATGAGAAACTACCAGCTTTGTCTATTTATAAGTAGCTTATTACAAAATTGATGAATTCATTAAATATTAGTTAAATATTACTAATATTAGCAAATTAGCTATTTGTAGCAAAAAAAATGTCAATTTTTTTAAGTGGATAGATTGGGTGCATCTTAAGAAGTTTGAATGTCATGACCCAAAACTTAGCCTGTCCTAATGGCGCCTATCATGGTACTAGGCAACCCGACACCTTAAATCATTTCCAACACTTTTAAATAAAAAATGAAATAACACGGGTTTAAATCATTTAAACTCTCAAAAACTGGATAAAAAGTCAAACTCAATACGGAAATTCCCAAAACAAGGGTGTCACTGAGTACATGAGCGTTTATACACTACGAGTCTGAGAATATTATCTATGTAAATTGAAATTAAATACATAAAGTTGAAAGATAGGGAAGGAGAGTCAAGATCTGTGAACGCCTTGGAATCTCCGAACGATCAAGCTGCACAGAGAATCAATACCCACCGTGTCCAGAAACACCCGGATCTGCATACGAAGTGTAGGGTATAGCGTGAGTACAACCAACTCAGTAAGTAACCAGACTAAATAATGGACTGAAAGTAGTGACGAACTTCACATATATAGTTCAATTACGAAAATTTCAAGATAGGAGGATAAGCATACTTTCAAGTTTGACAATTAAGGCCAAAATAGTTAATGCATGTCAAGTACAATTGAAACAAGATATAATATCTCTCAGAAATTACATGACAGTGATATATGCGCATCGAAGTACAACAGTAATGAAATCAAGTGCATAATCTTAGAGTGATAGTCACTCAGTCTTCTAATTCACTCCAACCTCACAGTCACTCTGATAGCATCCTAGGAAGCTTAAATCTATTCAAGGACAAAGATGAAGCTTTGGAATTTCAAAGAGGGCCTTTAACAAGATCTCAAGCTAAAAAGTTACAAAACAAGGTCATTGAACTTCAGGAACAGTCAAAGAAGTTGTTAGTTGGGAGGAAGAGGTTACCTTAATCTTCAAGAACTAGGATCCCTCTTCTTGTTTCCTTTCTTGACTTGGAAACCAAATAATACTTGAATTCTGAAAGTAATAATAAGCAATAACACTTTTTGGGGTTGAATTTCGTTTTTAACTTCTTGATTGAATGTCTCTATGTGTTTATATTGGAACGGGCCGAACGCCTCAGCAGATTAAATAGATGCATCTACAGGCGCGCCATCGACCCTCGGCAAGTGCAGATTTATTTATGTTGGATCGGGCCATCGCCTCGACATGATTTGCGCATGCTTGTATTGCTGCCTTGAACTTATTAAAGTTATTATTGCCTCATCCTGGCTCGAGATTAATTTGTTAATAACGTAAAGGAATTTTGGAAATTTCCTATAAAAGAATTATATGTTTACTTGTTTCCTTTGTTTGGATTAAAAATCATGTTATAAAAATCCACAGATTAATACATTAAGTATAAATCATTATTGGACCATTAGTGAGTGTCAAAGTTGACCATCTCGTCTCTACTTCTTCGAGATTAGGCGGGATACTCATTGAGTACACGTTGTTTACGTACTCATACTACACTTCTGTGTATCTTTGTTTCACATGTATATGTATCTCTAGCAGCCTACTGGGCATAGCAGCGCGAATAATTCTGGGACTAGGTGAGCTGCATTGTTCGAGGCGACCCGCAGCTAGTGTAGTTCCTTTCAGCATTTTTATATTTATTCCTTGTCCACTGTATTTCGGACAGATATTGTATTTTATTTTCCTTATCTATAGATGCTCATGCACTTGTGACACCGGGTTCTGGGATGGTTTTCGAAAGATGTGTACTAATAGTTATTACTTAATTTGAATTGAAGTAGAGATTGTTTTAATTATGAAAAAATGGAAGGAAAAATCCTAGATTTTCAAAGGTATTAAAAGAGAAGTTAAATCGATAATTTAGTTGGCTTGCCTGACAGAGATGTCCGGCGCCACCACGACCCTTAATGGATTTTGGGTCGTGACAACATGGTATCAGAGCACTAGGTTCCCGTTGGTCTCACGAGTCATGAGTAAGTCTAGTAGAGTATCGCGGATCGGTACAGAGACGTCTGTACTTATCCTCGGAAGGCTACAAGGCTGTTAGGAGTACTTCCCTTCTTGATTTCCTTATCGTGCGGTTCAATTCCTTTGAGGCTTATGCCTTTGATTTCTTCCTACTCAATCTTACGCGAGCGCTTGTTATAAATTAAAAATTTAAGGGATTGTAATGGCACTACAAATGTGGTGCGGGATGATTCTCCCGGTATAATTGATTGGACTATTTTAGTCGCCTTATGGAAGGATATTCTAGTGTTCAGCTCAGTAACAAAACTTCTAAGAGCCTTGAGGCTAGGCACAGGTTACCGCGATGCTTATGAGCGATTATTCCGCAGTATTGGTGTGATGGTAGGATGTTTGCCCATGCGTTAGGGCAATGAATGACTTGAATGGAGGTTTACTCAGTGTGTAATCAAGGGGTTTAGTATTTAATTCCCGGTAAGGGAAAGGCAGTCAGACTAAGGATGGTCAGAGATGGGCTGGTGGAAGTAATGAGACTTGGTAATTGCAAGCGTAGTGGAGCTTTCTTCTATGATAGGGTGTCGTGGCCCTAATGGAACGTACTAAGTTCGTCGATATTGTAATCTGCTACAATTAGCCTTTATGGCAGGATATTGTGAAATACTATTGGAGATACATCTGTTAGATATCGCATGGTGCGGTGGTTTAGGATCGAATAAGAATTTCTAATGTTGACGGTTCGATAAAGATGACCCTTGGAAAGGTTTAAAGGTTAGCAACAATTGTGGGTTCAAGTGCCCCGAAGATAGAGTCTATTTAAGGAAATATATGAGCAGCAAAGTATGAGGAAAGACGTTTGGGAAGTGTCAGGCGGTGACTAAGGTTTCTAGGAGGGCCAAGTATAAGAAACACAGGGCGAGTAGTCAATTAAAGAGATGAGTTCCGCCAAAGTGGGAGAGTGGAGGAGTCGCATATGGGCATTGTAGTAGGATGACTACACACCTTAAGGGGCGTATGGGATGATCTGAGAATTTCAGAGATTAGTGATTGGGGCCTACGAAGTTAAATTGAAGCATGGGCCATCAAACGGCGGGAGATTTGATACAACGGGAAGGAGCTGCTTGAAATGAAGAAGGACGCAACATAGCCTTGAATTGGAAGGATATTGCCGCACATTTAATTGATGTCCACAATGGGATAAATGGACTGGTACAGCCAGAGTGTGAGCTTGGACTCAGGATGGGTTATGGATATCATGGTGATTGTATCCGGGAAGTGATTTTCATAGGAGGGTTATTTCCTATGAGCAGGTTAGCGGTCGAGCGGTCGGCGAGGCTTCTGTGAAGAATTCAATTGGTTATACAGCGAAGAGATCGGTCATGCAAGTGGGGTTGATGATTTAGAGTATCAAAAGGGGGTGTTTACCGAATGATTCCGAGAAATTTGGCGGTTGATTGCGCCCAGTTATGTCAATAAGAGATAAATAATTCCGGTTAATTCAAAAGTTATGAAATAATGGCTTCAAGCTAAGTGGGAGAGTCCCACCGCCTATGATTGGGTTGCATGATTAACTATTTGTAAGGTTTCCGTTTATCTGCATATCGATGGGTTTGTTCAACTACGGGAAAATACCATAAGTGGTAATTTGAGTAGATGAATTGTTGGATTCATGCTATGGTAGGCCTTATTGGCTCATGTTCAGATTTGGGAGAAGGATTCAAGATTTATGCCTTGTATAGAATCGGGTTTAAAGGGGAGTGATTCTGCCAGGTGCTTCGTTGAGAGGGTATTAATGTGCTAGAAGATTTATGGAGTTGATTATACTCGGGACCAAGTCAGAGCGGGTGGCTCTCAACAACGGTCCTAGTAGATCCCAAGGGATAAAGTGTGGTGCCCAGTGATTTCAAGCCTATGAGTACAGTTAAGGATCAAGATTTGTAACAACTTATGAGAAGGTGCCCAGAATGTTCTGTGATATTTTGACTTGTGGTGTAGCATTTGAGAGATATGAAATAGTTTGTGGGATTTGCGGTAGCATGGTCTCGTGACTCAAGGTCACTCAGGGTGAGTTTAGGGGGAGTATGTTATATGTTGAAGAGAGTTAGTATTATTTCCAAGGCAATCAAGGATAAACTGGAAGGAGGTAGATTGATTAGCCATAGTTGAATTGGCATATTAGGGTCAGTGATCAGTTCATTCAGCATGATCAAGTTATGCGTATGATTTGTAGCGGTACGTGTGAGGCTTGTCGGCCGCCGTAATTGATGTTATTCAGAAGCATTCTTCTGTTATGGCTTGTTAAGTGGAAGCAGATTCCGGAAGGGCTATGGTGGCTTGGACCACTACTTAGAGATTTGCATATCCTACGGTTATGGGAATTTACCTGTGTGTTGCTATGATTCTCCTGAAGTGAGTTAAGTGAAAAGTTCTTATATTATGAAGTGTTAAAATATTAATAATTTTGGACTTACGATGAAAATCGTGTTCTATCGTATGTTGGCACGTTGGGTGCAGTGAGCAGCATGGAAATTCGAAGTGAGGATCGAGGTTGCAGTTGCTGTTGGTAAGGATGTCACGAGCTCGGATGAGCAAGAAAAGGATGGAATGTTTAAAGTAAATTGGTATTGTATTCAGTATCACCTGAGATCGATGTGTTGTGAAAGAGGCTTTGCATCCTGGTTAAGGATTCTTGATCGCTTTTTAGCGTTAGTGCGGTCGATGGTTTAGGTGTGCGGACCCGTTATTTATTTCGGAAGATTGTAGGAGTGTGTCCCACGGGAAGATTGTATAAGCGTGACATGTAGCCACTTGATTGACTAAAGATTTAAACCAAGTATAAGGATTGTGGTAATATCATTAATTTGAGAATTTAGGCCTGGAGGGCACTTTGTTTATGGGGCTATGAACTGAGGAGGTTGCTCAGGTTATGATGGTTGTTCTTATGTGTTATGAGAAAAAGGGAGTTACAATGGACCTTTGAAAGGTTATTAGCCAAGTTGGTGCAATCAGAAACAGGCTTGAGATGATTTACATGTGAACAAGACTTTATATCAGGCCAGTTGTATTCGTTTCAATGAGCGTTCCTTATGAAGGAACAGTCGGGGTGTTATTTTGTCATCAGTTATTCCCGATAATGATGTATTGTGCCGTATGAGTTGTGAGACGGCTTGGTAAATTTTTATGTGTTGAGGTTCCGCGTGGTGATGATGCTATATGAGCAGAATGGCTTTTGAGATTCAGATCTTGTATCGCACCTCAGTTGTACCCGAGTTTGTGGATTATAGCGTTATATGTCTCCCTAGGAATGGTATAATACACTTAGTGTGTTTATGATCGATATATGATATTTTGTTGTAATGAGCAATTTAGCTCGACGTACATCTCCTTATGTGAGTTCTATGTGTGGATCGGGTGGCACACCACCATGGGTATGTTATTTGGATCGGGTTGCACGCCGCAACATCGTGATGTTCAGTACAGTTCCCCTATTTTGCCTTTATGTGTTCTGTTTCCCATTTTTCGAGGGAAGCTCGTTCTAGCTGTGAGCCCGCGTCGCATGTATGATTCGCGAGCGGAGTGCTCGTTTAGCATGTTGCCCGCATCGCATGTATGATTCGCGAGCGGGGTAATTAGATCTCCTTTTCAGAGTTCGTTTCCTTTTGTATCACATTCTAATTGTTAGCCTATTGGCACATGGTAGAGTCATATGGGACTTTTGATTGTGTTCGAGGTGGCTTATTGCCTGAGCAGTTCATACTGGGTGAGATGAGATTATTGGATTTAGGACGAGTGCAATTGGATTATATAAAATGTATTAATGAGCTAATACCATTAGGTGGTTCAGGAAGAGGCAATGACTCTTGTTAGGGGTATAGACCCAATGATTTGTTGATTCAGCGGTTGGTTATGAATTTCGGCACACTTCCGTCGTGTCGGTGTTGTAAAAGTTAGAGCAAGACCCATGTAGGTCATAAGGTGCAACGGGGGCATCGGATTCGTGGAATTTTGATTAATTCGATCAGAAACGTTATTGTGGTCCTATGAGTAAAGTGATGCAAAGTGTGAATTCAGAAAAGTTATGCAGTCGTGTTTGGGTACAACGTATAGTGGTTGATATGGTGATCGTATGTTGGAAACTGGCTTGGCAGAAAAATTCCGGGTGTTGGCATTGGGCTTTAAGGCTTATTTGCTTGAATAAAATAGTGTATCTGCAGAATTATCGAGCTAATGTGCTCAAATGAGTTGTGGTAGCACGGGTCGGTGCATGAGGTGTTAAACAGTGATTTCAGACTACTTTAGTGTAGTTCTCAGCACGTTCGAGGACGAACGTATGTTTAAGTGGGAGAGAATGTAACGACCCGACCGGTCATTTTGAGCTCTAGCGCGTCATTCAGCGGTCTCAGGCCATGATCAGCTTCATTTCATGTATATTGACTTGTGCGTATGGTCGGAATTGAAATTCAGGAAGATCGGAGTTAAATTCGAATGAAAAATCTCATTTCAGAAGCCTTAAGTTGGAGAAAATGGCTAAGATTAGAATTTTGAGTAAACGGCCTCGGAATTAAGATTTAAAGGTTCCAACATGTTCGTATGATGATTTTGGACTTGGGCATATGCCCGGATCGGGTTTTGGATGACCCGGGGGTGTTTTGGCGCCTATTGTGGAAGTTGGCATTTTGGAAGAAATTTCATAAGTTTGGTTTGAAGTGCATTTCAGTGTTATCGATGTCTGTTTGGAATTCTGAGACTGGGAGTAGCTCCGTATGGTGATTCTGGAGTTGGGAGCACGATCGGAAGTGAATTCGGAGGCCCGTGGGTCATTTTGGAGCCATTTGGCTAAAGATAGAAATTTGAAGGTTTTTGAAAAGTTTGACCGGAGGTGGACTTTTCGATATCAGAGTCGGAATCCGATTCCGAAAGTTGGAGTAGGTTCGTAATGTCAAATATGACTTGTGCGCAAATTTTGAGGTCAATCGGACGTGATTTGATAGGTTTAAACATCGAAAATAGAAGTTTGAAGTTCTAAGTTCATAAAGCTTGAATCAGGGTGTAATTCGTAGTTTTAGCGTTGTTTGATTGATTTGAGGCCTCAAGCAAGTCCGTAATGTGTTTTGGGACTGGTTTGTATGTTTGGTTGGAGTTCTGGGGGCCTCGGGTGAATTTCTGGTGGCTAACGGATCGAAAATGGATTTTTGGGAAAGTTGAAGTTATTTGGTTGCTGGTATTTCCGCTATTGCGGAAAAGGAATCGTAGAAGCGGTAGAGGGAGCCGCAGAAGCGGAATTGGTCGAAGGCTCGTAGACCGCAGATGCGGTCAAGGATCCGCAGAAGCGGGACCGCATCTGCGGAAGGGATATCGCAGGAGCGGAAGGGTGAGACCGCAGATGCGGAATATTGGCCGCACCTGCGGAACCGCAGAAGCTACAGAGGAGCCGCAGGTGCGGAAGTCGCTGGGCAGATTGTTTTAAAAACGGGGTTGAGTTCATTTCACTCATTTTCTTCGCTTCATTGGGTGATTTTTGGAGAGCTTCAAGGAGAGATTTTGTCATCCATGTTAATGTAAGTTACCCCTACTCATTTCCAAGTTAAATATAAGATTATATCATGGAATTAGGCATGAAAAATTTGGGAAAATTTAGGATTTTTGGAAGAAAAACTAGAAACTTGATAAATTGATTTTACCATGAATTTGGGCATAGAATTAGGAGTAAATTATATATTTGAGCTAGTGAAGCTATGGGTAGAGTATATCTTCGAGAAATTTTGGAATCCGGGCACGTGGGCCCGAGGGAATTTTGGTGATTTCACTAAGCGGAGTTGGGTATTTGTATAATTTGAATTGTTAACAAGTATTCGAGTATATTCTCATTAGTTTGCCGTTATTTGGCTTGTTTCGGAACATTTGGCAACGATTCGAGTCGTCGAGAAGGCTTGGAGGCTATTTATGGATCTTCGGAGCGAGGTGAGTCTCCTTTCCAACCTTGTAAGAGGGAATTGTCCCCATAGGTGAAATAATTAATTATGTGCTCCTATTTATAGGGGCTACGTACGCACGAGGTGACGAGAGTTCGTGCGTAGCTACTATTATGCTATTGTCCGGGTAGTCTAGGACCCAAAAGAATGCTATACTTTGAATATTTGTAATTTTATGGATAGTTGAATTGCTTAACCCACATCAAAATAGTAAATGAATTTCTAACAAGATCTAAACCTCATTTTCTTAAATTATTAAAAGAGAATTAGCTTTTCTTTGAATAATTGCCCCATGTTAACTTCTTGATTGAATGTCTCTATGTATTTATATTGGAACGGGCCGAACGCTTCGACAGATTAAATAGATGCATCTATAGGCGCGCTGCCGACCCTTGGCAAGTGCACATTTATTTCTGTTGGATCGGGTCGTCGCCTCGACATGATTTGCGCATGCTTGTATTGCTGCCTTGAACTTATTAAAGTTATTATTGCCTCATCCTGGCTCGAGATTAATTTGTTAATAACGTAAAGGAATTTTGAAAATTTCCTATAAAAGAATTATATGTTTACTTGTTTCCTTTGTTTGGATTAAAAATCATGTTATAAAAATCCACAGATTAATACATTAAGGATAAATCATTACTGGACCATTAGTGAGTGTCAAAGTTAATCATCTCGTCTCTACTTCTTTGAGATTAGGCGGGATACTCATTGAGTACACGTTGTTTACGTACTCATACTACACTTCTGTGCATCTTTGTTGCACATGTATATGTATCTCTAGCAGCCTACTGGGCGTAGTAGCGTGGATGATTCTGGGACTAGGTGAGCTGCATTGTTCGAGGTGACCTGCAGCTAGTGTAGTTCCTTTCAACATTTTTATATTTATTCCCTGTCCACTGTATTTCGGACAGATGTTGTATTTTATTTTCCTTATCAATAGATGCTCATGTACCTGTGACACCGGGTTCTGGGATGGTTTTCGAAAGATGTGTACTAATAATTATTACTTAATTTGAATTAAAGTAGAGATTGTTTTAATTGTGAAAAAACGGAAGGAAAAATCCTAGATTTTCAAAGGTATTAAAAGAGAATTTAAATTGATAATTTAGTTGGCTTGCTTGACAGAGGTGTCCGACGTCACCACGACCCTTAGTGGATTTTGGGTCGTGACACCTTGAGCCGACAGTCTTTTAGAAATAATTTCTCTATCTCTCTAAGGTAGGGGTAAAGTCTGCATATACACTAGGGATATGTTTGGTATGAAGGAAAATATTTTCCTAGAAAATATTTTCATGGAAAATGAGCGGTTTTATCACTTATTTTCCCTTGTTTGGTTGGTGAGTGAAATCTTTTTTTCGGAAAATATTTTCTAGTGTTTGATTAAAGAGAAAAAATATTTTTTTATTGAAATGAAAAAAAAAATACTTTTTCGACATGAAAAAAGTATTTTTTTGTTGAAATGAAAAAAAATACTTTTTTATATCATGAAAAAAAAAAAATTTATTGAGATGAATTTTTTTTATCTATCTATCTATCTATACTATACTATATTAAAAGTATAAAGGCCCTTAGCGAAATGTCGTTCGCCTCTTTTACCCTTTAAAAATAGATTTTATACTAGGCAAAATAGTAATTTAATTATTTTTTTGATATTTAAGAATTTGAAATCAACTAAAATATTGACTACTAAATATATTCTTATTTTAGCTATGTACGAATCCTATTTTGTACATACGTTGTATCTTTAATTTGTAAAAGCTTTATGATTATTTCCTTATATTCTTTAATTAATTAATACTTCTAAATTTTATACAAGGAAATTAATTACTATTTTTACACAAGTCAAGATCTCCTGCTCCTAATAATTTTCTAACAAAATAAAAACAAGTTATATATTAAAAAAAAAATTTCTACGAGCCTAACTGTTTTGGTGGTTTTTGATCGAATTGCATTGGTTTTTAGTGATATATACTCTTTTGCACATCTCAACGAGTGAACTCAATTCTAGAAATTTGTTCACATGAGATGATCCATGTGGTATTAATAATCAATAAACTGAGAAATACTTTTGTTCTATACATTAAGTACTAAATTTGTTGCTTCCATTTTTTATTATCTAACTTATGAGAATATTTTTTCAATTGATATGCATTTTTACTAGCTTGTGGTTGCAAACAGCATGTCTTTCAGTTGCTTTGCAATTGTAACGACCCGACTGGTCATTTTGTATTTTAGAACCCATTCCCTTAAATAAAAATTTTCGCACTTGTTTTAACTAATTTATGACTTGCGGGGAGGGGTGGTTCGGAAGTTGAAAGTGTTTTGAGTAAGAATAAGTCCAATTGCTTCTTTAAGTTTCTCTAAAAAGGCCAAGTTTGACTTCGGTCAACTTTCTTGGGAAACGGATCCGGATTTGTAATTTGACAATCCCAGAGGGTCCGTGGAAAAATGTGGGACCTGGACATATGCCCGGAATCGAATTCCAAGGTCCCTAGCCCGAGTAATGAATTTTTCTATGAAATTGTTAAATTGAAGTTTTAAAGATTTAAATAAACCAAGAAATCATTGTTTTCCTAGATACCGGGCTCGGGTTTTGATTCCAAAACTTGGTACATGTCTGAAATATCAATTAAGACCTACCCATCAAATTTGGTGTCAATCCGAGTAGTTTAAGGGCGTTTTGACCCGTTGGAAGAAAATTAAGGACTTGAAGTTCAATGATTTGGTTCAATTGGTTTTGGGGTTCGATTCCTCGATTTAGCATTGTCTTGAGTGTTTCGAGGGTTCGAGTAGGTCCGCCTCGTGATTTCAGACTTGTCGGTATGTTCGGAAGGGGCACGGGAGCCCCGAGCGTCAAACGAGCGAGGCTCGAGTGAAGTTGAAACTTGAAAAAGGACTGAACTTTGCTGCTTCTGTCATAACCGCATCTGCGGTTCTTGGACCGCAGAAGCTGTACCGCAGATGCGGCCTGTTCATCGCAAAAGCGGAAGGGGCCAGGCCTAGGGGAAACCGCAAAAGCAGCTCAGCGACCGCAGAAGCAGTCCCGCTTAAGCGGACCCCAGATCACAGAAGCGGTCCACCTTCCCAGGCCCACTACCGCAGAAGCGGTTGGGCTTCCGCAGAAGCGAGATCCTAATCGCAGAAGCGGTCCAGGCTTCCTTGTTCATTTCCGCAAAAGTGGCCCTTTTACGCAGAAGCCGACCCCTCAAAAGCGGGAATCCTTCCGCAGAAGCGGAAATAGCTGGGCAGAAGGGTTTATTTAATTCGAACCCGAAGCTATTTTTATCATATCGCCTTCCACACTTGGGCGATTTTGGTGGTTCCAAAGAGTGGGTTTCCATATATTATTGCAAGGTAAGCAATCTTCCACCATTATGAGTTAAATTACATGAACATTAGGTAGATTAAACACTAAAAATTTGTGAAAAATCAAGGGTAGAGTTAGAGCTAGGGTTTTAGCAAAATTAAGATTTAAGCATGGAATTTATTATGTAATGAAGTAGAAATCATATATTTGTGATCCTTAGGTGGTAGAGGACAACTTCCTTCGAAAAATATCATAATCCGGGCATGTGGGCCCGGGGTCGAAATTTAGGAAACTTGTGAGAAAGGTTGGGAAGTCACTTAAATAGTTAGAATTCAACCTTGTAAGCCTTTATTGACTAGTTCTTGCTTTATTTTAATTAGTTTGTGCTCGTTCGGCTTCAAATTGAGGGTTGGGGCTGGTTCTTGATATTGGAGGTGCGCTTTGGAGCGAGGTGAGTCTCCTTTCTAACCTTGTAAGAGGGAATTATCCCCATAGGATTATTATTGAGTAATTGTTGTTAAATGCGGGGGCTACGTACTAGGTGACGAGAGTCCGCGCGTAGCTACTAAAATGATAATTGTTTGGGTAGTTTAGGACCCACATCATACCTAATTGGGGAATATTTCTTATTTTAAATTACCAATATGATCGTTTATGATTTGCTAGAGACTTGAGGAAATGAAAAAGTGAACATATGAACTTGTTGAGCCTTGGTAGGAATTTCCTTGTATATAATTGAGCCTTATGTGCATTCTTGATATTTCTCTTGATGATTATGGATCGGGCCGATCGCCTCGGTGAGAATAGATGCATCTATGGTTCGGGCCACTCGATCCTTGGCTGTGCACAATTTATTTTCTGTTGGAGCGGGCCGTCGACCTCGGCGTGATTGTGCATGATTTTATGCTTACGTTTAGACATGACATGATCACTTGTTTAATATGAAAAAGGGAAAAATGATAATTGAATTATGGTCAAGAACATGAATATGACTTTTCTTTTAAACTTGTATTATTGGAAATCCTCATGTTGTATATCTCACATGATTATTATATTATCTTGACCTTAGTAAGTATCAAGTCGACCTCTTGTCTCTACTTCTTCGAGATTAGGCGGGATACTTACTGAGTACATGCTGTTTATGTACTCATGCTACGCTTCCGTACTTGTACATGATCTGAGGCAGGTGGATCTGGGCATCATTCTGGTGCGTATCAGTGAGCACATTTGGGACTTCTACGGTGAGCTGCTTCTCTTTCATGCCGATCCGCAGCCGAAGAAGTCTTTTCTCTGTATTTTTGTTTCTGTCTATCCTGATTCAGACAGTAGGATAGTATAGTATTCTTTTGTGTATATTCTACTAGTTGCCCGTAGCTTGTGACACCAGGTTCTGGCACACACGTTAGTGGACATTCATTTTTATGTTGTATTGTCATTTGTCACATTATGATAATGGCCTTTACTTTATTTCAAAAATCTATTATAATGTCTTTGGTTAAATAAAAATGAGAATTAAATCACATTTCCGCATTTGGCTGGCCTGACAAAGGTGTCGGGCGCCATCATGACCTATTACGGAAAATGGGTCATGACAACATGGTATCAGAGCACTAGGTTCACGTAGTTCTCACAAGTTATGGGCAAACCTAATAGATTCTTGTAGATCGGTACAGAGATGTCTGTATTTATCTTCGAGAGGCTATAGGGTATTAGGAAAGACTAATCTTATTCATTTCCATCGTGCAGTTGTCAATATACTAAATCTTCCTCTTCTATTCTCTCACAGATGGTGAGGACCCGTACCGCCGATGTTTCGGACCCGGGAGGAGCTACTCCCCCAGTTGCCAGAGGCCGAGGTAGAGGCCGGGGGAGGGCACCGGCCCGTGGTAGGGGACAAGGGCATCCCAAAGCTGTCCAGTTGCACCACCAGCAGATCCTGCGAGGGATCCCACTATTGAGGAGCATGGCGAGGTGCCTGTAGCTGTGCCTACTCTGGTGGATTTCATGACCGCACCGGGATTTCAGGAGGTCATGGGCCGCATGCTTCGGTTCATGGATACTATGACTCAGGCTGGTTTATTTCTAGCAGATCCAGCCACCACAGGCAGGAGGGGGAGCACAGACCCCTACCGCACAGGCTCCAGGTCATACAGTCACAGTTTATCATACTCCGGGTGCAGTACCCACGGAGGGGGTTCAGCCAGTTGCTGCAGCGGTGCCCCAGGCCAGGCCAGCTGTGGACGGCGATCCGCAGAAGTTATTAGACAGATGGACCAGGTTACACCCTCCTGTCTTCGGGGGTGAGCGTCATGAGGATGCCCAGGATTTCATTGATAGGTGCAGGGATAGACTTCACAACATGAGGATATTGGAGTCGTATGGAGTTGAATTCACTACCTTTCAGCTGGAGGACAGGGCTCGTAGATGGTGGCAGTCTTATTCATTTAGCAGGCCAGCAGGCGCTCCTCCCCTCACTTGGGGTCAGTTCACTAAGTTATTCCTTGATCGGTACATTCCACCCCCTGAGAGGGAAGAGCTGCGTCATCAGTTTGAGCATTTAGAGCAGGGTCATATGTCAGTGACCGATTATGAGGTGAGGTTCTCTGAGTTGTCTCGCCATGCACTTATGATACTCCCCACAGAGGCAGAGAGAGTATAGAGATTTGTTGTAGGGTTACATTCTACTATCCGGTCGGGTATGGCCCGTGAGGTAGAGACGGGCACTGGGTATCAGCTAGTTCTTGAGATTGCTCGCAGGATTGAGGGTTACTGTTTGAGGGGTAGATTGTAGATGCAGCAGGATAAGAGGGCCAGATTCTCAAGAGAGTTCATAGGTGCCCCAGCTAAGGGCAGAGGTCACTTTGGGAGGGGTTAGCTTAGTAGGCCCCCAGTTCCAGCACCACCACCTTCTCGGGGTGCTCTAGTGCTCTCCTATTTCAGCGCCATGCCAGAGAGTTCTTATCGCCCGCCAGCTACTCAAGGTTAATCCAGTGGGTATTCAGGTCCTCCGGACTCTTCCGGTTCTTATTTCAGTGCTATGACGGAGAGTTCATACCACCCACCGGCTATTCAAGCTTCTTCTAGTGGGTCTTCTGGTATTCAGGGTCAGCTATACGGACAACAGGCTGCCACACCACGTTGTTTTGAGTGCGGGGACACATGCCACATGAGGAGATACTGCCCCAGGCTTAGGGGCAAGGTAGTATAGCGGGGGCAGCAACCTATGACTCCAGCACCAGCGGCCCAACCACCTAGAGGTGGAGGGCAGACTGGTAGAGGCCAACCCAGAGGTAGAGGCCAGACAGGGAGAGGTCAACCAGCTACTACTCAGTCAGGTGGAGGACAGACAACCGGTGCTCCGTCTAGATTCTATGCTCTTCCAGCCAAGCCATATGCATTGACCTCAGATGCCATTATCACAAGTATTATTTCCGTCAGCGGTAGAGATGCATCAATATTATTTGATCTAGGGTCTACTTATTCATATGTATCATCTCTGTTTGCTCATTTCCTGGCTATTTCTCCTGAGCCTTTGGGTGTTCCTATTCATGTGTCCATTCCTGTGGGCGACTCTGTGGTCGTGGATCGGGTCTACCGGTCTTGTGTGGTTACTTTCTGTGGTTACGAAACTAGAGTGGATCTTCTGTTATTGGACATGATTGATTTTGAGGTCATCTTGGGCATGGATTGGCTATCTCCATGTCACGCCATCCTTGATTGCCATGCCAAGACTATTTCACTAGCGATGCCAGGGTTGCTGAGGTTGAAGTGGAAGGGTTCCACTATGGATACGCCTAGCAGGGTTATTTCCTTCCTTAAGGCTCAGCGCATGGTTGAGAAGGGATGTTTGGCTTATTTAGCTTATGTTTGAGACACCACCGTAGATTCCCCGACGATTGATTCAGTGCCAGTAGTCCGAGAGTTTGCTAATGTTTTTCCTTCTGATCTTCCTGGCATGTCTCCAGATCGTGATATTGATTTCTGTATTGATTTGGCTCTAGGCACTCAACCTATATCTATCCCACTGTACCGTATGGTTCCTAAGGAGCTGAAGAAGCTAAAGGAACAATTGGAGGAGTTGTTAGTAAAAGGGTTTGTTAGGCCCAGTGTATCGCCTTGGGGTGCACCAGTGCTATTTGTAAAGAAGAAGGATGGGACTATACGGATGTGCATTGATTACCTCCAGTTGAACAAAGTCACCATCAAGAACAAGTATCCATTGCCCCGTATTGATGATTTGTTTGACCAGCTGCAGGGTGCTAAGGTGTTCTTAAAGATTGACTTGAGGTCAGGGTATCATCAGCTGAAGATTCGTGATTCAGATGTTCCGAAGACCGCATTCAGGACTAGATATGGCCACTATGAGTTTCTGGTGATGTCATTTGGCTTGACTAATGCTCCAGCGGTGTTTATGGACTTGATGAACAGGGTGTTCAAGCCTTATATTGATTCATTTGTTATCGTCTTCATTGACGACATCTTGATATACTCGCGTAGCCTGGGAGAGCACGGGCATCATTTGAGAGTAGTGCTTCAGACCTTGAGAGAGCAGCAACTTTATGCTAAGTTCTCCAAGTGCGAGTTTTGGCTGGAGTCAGTGGCATTCTTGGGGCATGTAGTGTCAGGGGAGGGTATTAAAGTGGATCCCAAGAAGATTGAGGTAGTTCAGAGTTGGCCACGTCCTACTTCAGTGACCGAGATCAGGAGTTTCCTGGGGTTGACAGGTTATTACCGGCGATATGTGTAGGGCTTTTCATCTATTGCATTGCCTCTGACTAGATTGACCCAAAAGGGTGCCCCATTCTGTTGGTCCGACGATTGTGAGGAAAGCTTCCTGAAGCTCAAGATGGCTTTGACTACGGCACTAGTTCTTGTATTGGCTTCCGGTGCAGGGATGTATACAGTGTATTGCTATGTTTCTCGCGTTGGCTTGGGATGTGTATTGATGTAGAAGGGGCGAGTTATTGTATATGTTTCACGTCAGCTGAAGGTTCATGAGAAGAATTACCCTGTGCACGATCTAGAGTTGGCGGCGATTGTTCATGCTCTCAAGATATGGAGGCATTATTTGTATGGGGTGTCATGTGAGGTTTACACCGACCATCGCAGCTTTCAGCATTTATTCAAGCAGAGAGATCTTAATTTGAGGCAGCGCAGGTGGCTTGAGTTACTAAAGGATTATGACATTACCATTCTTTATAATCCAGGTAAGGCGAATGTGGTTGCGGATGCCTTGAGCATAAAGGCGGAGAGCATAGGTAGCTTGGCGTTCATTCCTACCGAGATGAGACCATTAGCTTTGGACATCCAGTCTTTAGCTAACAGACTTGTGAGATTGGACATCTCGGAGCCCAACCTAGTCCTAGCATGTGTGGTTTCTCAGTCTTTGTTATTGGGGCAGATTAAGGCCCGACAGTTCGATGATCCACATTTGGCGGCCCTTAGAGAGACGATACTTTAGGGAGGTGCCAAGGAGATTTCTATTGGCGAGGATGGTATGTTACGGCTTCAAGGTCGTGTATGTGTTCCTAATGTTGATGTCTTGAGGGAGAGGATCCTAGAGGAGGCCCATAGTTCGAGGTACTCCATTCATCTAGGTGCCACGAAGATGTATCGTGACTTGAGGTAGCATTACTGGTGGCAGAGGATGAAGAAGGACATCGTGGAGTATGCAACTAAATGCTTGAATTGCCAGCAGGTCAAATATGAGCACCAGAGGCCAGGTGGCCTACTTCAGCGGATGTCCATTCCGGAGTAGAAGTGGGAGCGCAACACCATGGATTTCGTGGTTGGGTTGCCGTGGACTTTGCGGAAGGTTGATTCAGTGTGGGTTATTGTGGATAGGTTGACCAAGTCGGCCCACTTCATTCTAGTGGCAACTACTTATTCAACGGAGAGATATGCTCAGATTTACATTCGGGAGATAGTTAGGTTGCACGGTGTGCCGGTTTATATCATATCAGACAGAGGCCCTCATTTCACTTCCCATTTCTGGAGAGCGGTTTAGAGTGAGTTGCGGAACCGTGGAGAGCTTAGCACGACCTTCCATCCTCAGACCGAAGGGCAGTTAGAGCGAACAGTTCATATTATAGAGGATATGCTTAGAGCATGTGTGATTGACTTTGGAGGGCAGTGGGATCAGTTCTTACCCTTGGCGGAGTTTGCATATAATAACAGCTATCAGTCCAGCATAGAGATGGCCCCGTATGAGGCATTGTATGGTCGGCATTGTCGTTCTCCTATCGGGTAGTTTGAGCCTGGTGAGGCTAAGTTACTTGGTACAGATTTGGTTCAGGATACCTTGGATAAGGTAAAATTGATTCAGGAGAGGCTCAGCATAGCTCAGTCCAGGCAGAAGAGTTACGCGGATCAGAAGGCACGTGATGTATCATTCATGATTGGTGAGAAGGTTCTCTTGAAAGTCTCATCAATGAAGAGCATTATGAGGTTTGGAAAGAAGGGCAAGCTAAGCCCAATGTTTATTGGCCCCTTTGAGGTATTGAGGCGAGTTGGAGAGGTTTCCTATGAGCTCGCCTTACCTCACAATTTATTGGGAGTTCACCCAGTTTTCCATGTATCGATGCTTCGGAAGTATCATGCCGACCTATCACATGTGTTGGATTTCAGTACCATTCAGTTAGATGAGAGCTTGGGCTACGAGGAGGAGCCAGTCATCATTATTGATAGACAGGATCGCCAGTTGAGGTCCAAGAGGATTTCCGCGATGAGGGTCCAGTGGAGGGGCCAACTGGTTGAGGAGGCGACAACATGCGGAGTAGATATCCCCACTTATCCAGCAGTCCAGGTACTTTTCTATGTCCGTTCGAGGACGAATGTTTGTTTAAGAAGTGGAGAATGTAACGACCCGACTAGTCATTTTGTATTTTAGAACCCCGTTCCCTTAAATAAAACTTCCCACACTTGCTTTAACTAATTTATGACTTGCGCGGACGGGTGGTTCGGAAGTTGGAAGAGATTTGAGTAAGAATAAGTCTAATTGCTTCTTTAAGTTTCTCTAAAAAGGCCAAGTTTGAATTCGGTCAAATTTCTTGGGAAACGGACCCGAATTTGTGATTTGACGATCTCGGAGGGCCCGCGGGAAAATATGGGACCTAGGTGTATGCCCGGAATTGAATTCCGAGGTCCCTAGCCCGAGTAATGAATTTTTTTGTGAAATTGTTAAATTGAAGTTTTAAAGATATAAATAAACTAAGAAATCATTGTTTTCCTAGGTATCGGGCTCAGATTCTGATTCCAAAACTTGGTACAGGTCCAAAATATCAGTTAAGACCTACTCGTGAAATTTGGTGTCAATCCGAGTAGTTTAAGGGTGTTTTGACCCGTTGGAAGAAAATTAAGGACTTGAAGTTTAATGATTTGGTTCAATTGGTTTTGGGGTTCGATCTCTCGATTTAGCGTTGTTTTGAGTGTTTCGAGAGTTCAAGTAGGTCCGCCTCGTGATTTCAGACTTGTCGGTATGTTCGGACGGAGCACGGGAGCCCCAAGCGTCAAACGAGCGAGGCTCGAGTGAAGTTGAAACTTGAAAAAGTTTTAAACTTTCCTGCTTCTGTCATAACCGCGGTACTTGGACCGCAGATGCGGCATGTTCATCGCAAAAGCGGAAGGGGCCAGGCCCAGGGAAAATCGAAAAAGTGGCCCAGCGACCGCAGAAGTGGTCCCGCTTAAGCGGACCCCAGACCGCAGAAGCGGTCCACCTTCCCAGGCTCAGTACCGCAAAAGCGGTTGGGCTTCCGCAGAAGCGGACTCGCAGAAGAGAGATCCTGACCGCAGAAGGCTTCCTTTTTCATTTCTGCAAAAGTGGCAGTTTTCCGCAGAAGCGGGAATCCTTTCGCAGAAGCGAAAATAGCTGGGCAGAAGGGTTCATTTAATTCGAACCCAAAGCCATTTTTATCATACCTCCTTCCACACTTGGGCAATTTTGGTGGTTCCAAAGAGAGGGTTTCCACATATTATTGCAAGCTAAGCAATCTTCTATCATTATGAGTTAAATTACATGAACATTAGGTAGATTAAACACTAAAATTTGGTGAAAAATCAAGGGTTAGAGCTAGAGCTAGGGTTTTAGCAAAATTAAGATTTAAGCATGGAATTTGTTATGTAATGAACTAAAAATTATATATTTGTGATCCTTAGGTGGTAGAGGACAAATTCCTTCGAATAATATCGGAATCCGGGCACGTGGGCCAGGGATCGGAATTTAGAAAACTTGTGGAAAAGGTTGGGAAGTCACTTAAATAGTTAGAATCCAACCTTGTAAGCCTTTATTGACTAGTTCTTGCTTTATTTTAATTAGTTTGTGCTCGTTCGGCTTCGAATTGAGGGTTTGGGGCTTGTTCTTGGTATTGGAGGTGCGCTTCGGAGAGAGGTGAGTCTCCTTTCTAACCTTGTAAGAGGGAATTGTCCTCATAGGATTATCAATGAGTAATTGTTGTTAAATGCGGGGGCTACGTACGTACTAGGTGACGAGAGTCCGTGCGTAACTACTAAAATGATAATTTTTTGGGTAGTTTAGGACCCACATCATGCCTAATTGGGAAATATTTCTTATTTTAAATTACCAATATGATCGTTTATGATTTGCTAGAGACTTGAGGAAATGAAAAAGTGAACATATGAACTTGTTGAGCGTTGGTAGGAATTTCGTTGTATATAATTGAGCCTTATGTGCATTCTTGATATTTCTCTTGATGATTATGGATCGGGCCGATCGCCTCGGTGAGAATACATGCATCTATGGATCGGGCCGCTCGACCCTCGACAGTGCACAATTTATTTTCTGTTGGAGCGGGCCATCGACGTCGGCGTGATTGCGCATGATTTTATGCTTACGTTTAGACATGACATGATCACTTGTTTGATATGAAAAAGGGAAAAATGGTAATTGACTTATGGTCAAGAACATGAATATGAATTTTCTTTTAAACTTTTATTATTAGAAATCCTCATGCTGTATATCTCACATGATTATTATATTATCTTGACCTTAGTAAGTATCAAGTCGACCTCTCGTCTCTACTTATTCGAGATTAGGCGAGATACTTACTGGGTACATGTTGTTTATGTACTCATGCTATGCTTCTGTACTTAAATGTACAGGATTTGAGGCAGGTGGATCCGGACATCATTCTGGTGCGTATCGGTGAGCACATCTGGGACTTCTACGATGAGCTGCTTCTCTTTTATGCCGATCCGCAGCCGAAGAAGTCTTATCTCTGTATTTTTGTTTCTGTCTATCCTGATTCAGACAGTAGGATAGTATAGTATTCTTTTGTATATATTCTACTAGTTGCCCGTAACTTGTAACACCAGGTTCTGGCACACACGTTAGTAGACATTCATTTTTGGGTTGTATTGTCATTTGGCACATTATGATCTTTACTGGCCTTTCCTTTATTTCAAAAATCTATTATAGTGTCTTTGGTTAAATAAAAATGAGAATTAAATCACATTTCCGCATTTGGCTGGCCTGACAAAGGTGTCGGGCGCCATCATGACCTGTTACGGAAAATGGGTCGTGACAGCAATGGTATAGTAGAATTCACGTGTCTACGGTCAAGGTATAATTCAGTTGCTTTGCAATGTTGCAGTAGAATTCACGCACCTACAGTCAAGATATAAGACTTTGAAAATTTAATTTACTTGATTTCCTATCTATTTTGCAATTTTATTTTGTTTATTGGTTCCAAAGTAGAATTGTAATCTGCAAGTATGACTCTGGATCTATTTAGGTTTTGATCTATATATTTTTCAATCTAAATTTGAACTTTAATATGATTGTAGTTAATTTTTCTTAAAAATATTTCTTTAGATTGATTCTCAATACTTCTATATTATTTTGTTGTGGTAACGTTTCTTCTGGTACAATTTTGCACTAACTTATTTTTCTAGATATTGCCATCCTATTTTTCCAAACTCTCTAATTAATGTAGAAAATTTATTCTGGCAAATGCCAAATTATGAGTTTGCTTATACCAATTAGAACTTTATTTCCGGTGTTAAGTAAACTGAAATCCGTACGTGTAAATATCATAATGGAATTCTACTTTTGCAATAGAAAGCTTTTCCTTACTAATTTATTGAAAATAATCCCTAAAGTATATTTTATTGATTAAAGAAATTCGAATAATGTGCATCTTGCTCATAAGAAAAAAAAAGATCGCTTACTGTGACCATAAACTCAACGTGATGTGGGTATTTCCTTGAGAATATGCTTTTGCAAAAAAACAAAAATCTCTGAAATATTCCAAGGTTATGCATTTTTGCGTATGATTACTTTTGAAGTTGTAGTAATGCAACTATAAAACATGAAATAATTTTAAATTAAATAGATTGATTGAGGACTTTTACGGGGATTCCTTTATTAATTTAACTAAATATGATCAGTAGTCATAATCTTTGATACCATATACTTTTTAAAAACTTTTATTTTATAACTTAATATATTTTAATGTATTTGTTAAAAGTTTGTATACATCGAGGCCGGGTACACGTGCAACGCGCGCATCCTAAAACTAGCAAAAAAGAACTTGAAACCCCTATCAAAATGTCATTTGCCTTTTTACCTTTTAAAAATTAATTTCACACTAGACAAAATAGTCATTTAATTATTTCTCTAATATTTAAAACTTCAAATTCAACTAAAATTTACTTAAGAATATCCTAATATTTAGGACTTCAAATTCAATTAAAATTTACCTTATTAAATCTTTTCCTTATTTCATCAATTTTTATAAATATTCTTTTAAAATTTAGTACGTGGCCAATATTATTTTTTTAATTCTTAGCCTATGAGGTATGTAATACTTTTTTTTCCTCCAAATTACCAATAATTGATTACCTAAAAATATGAAACATCTATGAGCAATGCATGTTCACTTTTTTTCTGTTAACTTCTTAAGAGCTTTGATTTAATTTTAACTTTAAATTTCTAAAAGTCTGAAGTGATATGGTGAAAATTTAGAGATAAATTAAGCTACGACCATACTATGTGAAATTGCAACTACAATTAATTTTTTAACTTATGATAAAGTAATGTATTTGGAGCTTTTGAAATAGCTATAAATTTATCATTCCCCCCCCTATAATTTTGAAAAATTAACCTCAACATCGTGAATTCTTGAAGTTTCAAAGTAGTTATTAGCAAAGTACATTTGGAATGAGTTTAAAATAGTATTAACTTTTATTTGACATTGGATGAATGTCCAGAGAAGGGAATTTAGGCTTAGATCAATAAGAATCTAGGCAACTTTTTTACACACAAAGAGGTTCATTTGGCTTATTTATAATTTTGATTAACTTTCAATGAACTATTTGTTTTTGTTTGTATAATGACATTATGAACGTAGAGTTTATAAAGAGATGCAAGATAAGATGTAACAACATAGCATATTTTTATTTTATATAATATAGTATTTATAATTATAAATACTATAGAACTAATTACACTAAATTCATTCAGAAAATGTTGAATTCAACCATATATTGTATCAATTTACTAATATTTATTTTTCATCATTCTACATACATTGAGTTTAGTTTAACCTCCATTGCTATTTTTTCAATAATATGCTTATATGCTTTACATTGATAAACGTGATGTACACGTGCAACACACGTACATTAAAACTAGTATTATATTAAAAGCACGAAGGCCTTTAGCGAAATATCATTCACCTTTTTACCCTTTAAAATATACAGTTCACATTGGACAATATAGTAATTAAAGTATTTCACTATATTTAAAAATATTCATTTACTTAATTTTGTATTATTTGGTAAATTTTGCCGTAATTATTTGATATAATTTTTCTTCATGTTTCCTACAAAAGGAAAGTTAATAATTAATTTTTCTTCAAGTTTTTTAAACAAAGAAAGTTAATAAAAAATAATTCCTATACTTTCGCCACTTGGTTCTTTTTTATTTGAAACGGAAAGACACTCTTAGTTCACTTTCAATAAATGATCATATGTCTATTGGAGTTGGTTAAATTTCCTTTACTCTTTGGAGTAGTAAATATTTAATAATTTTCTTGTACACTAGAAAAGTTGATGACTTTTTTCCCTAAACTATTACTGCTTCGTTCAACTCCCAATAAATGACATTATTTGTTAAATTATCTCAACTAGAAAATTTTATCGTATTAGATTCTCCACGAGTATATTATTCATTTCATGTGTCAAACTAGTGCGGAATATCGTGGGATAACTAGTACACAATCACATACAAAGCAAATAGAGAAGAAAAATCAACACAAGGATTTAACGAGTTTCGGCTAAGCCTAATCCTCGGGGCAAAAGTAGAGAGATTTTTCCACTATGAATGAAAAGAAAAGCACAATATAATCTTTAGAATCCCCAACTACAACCCCTATATATAGACCCCAAAAGGTCCCAAACATATATGAAAAAGGTTACCCAATTTGACAAGGACTATACGTTTTCCTTTCCCAAATCTATTAGGACAATGAGTTTTCCTAAACCTACAGGGACTATGAGTTTCCTAAAAATACAAGGAATTAATTCAAGCCACAAATAACAAATCTTCCCCTCGGCTTGAATTCTCTTCATCAACAGGAACAACGTCTCTCTACTTTGTCCTCACCCCTCGCAAAGGCTCTATTGAGTACTGCACGCACCAATCAAGTCTAGGCAATGCCTAAACTTGATGGCCGGGATTGCCTTGGTCATCATATCAGCTGGATTATCATGCTGTCACGATCCAAAATCCACTAAAGGGTCGTGATGGCGCCGGACACCGCTGTCAGGCAAGCCAACCAAAATACTTAATTAAATTCTAATTTTAATATTTGCTGAAGTCATTTTCCTTTGTACATTAAATAACAAATAATGAACTTTACAGAAATAACCATGGAGTCTTTAACAAACTTGATATTGAACAATCTTATAACCATCCCAGAACCCGATATCACAAGTACATGAGCATTTACTAAAAAGGAAATAAAATATAATATCCGTCCGGAATATAGTGGACAGAAAGTAAATACAATATACTGAAAGGGACTATACTAGTTGCAGGCCGCCTTGAATAGTGCAACTCACCTAGTCCCCGAATCATCCCTGCTGCTACGCCCAGTAGGCCACTAGAGTTACATATACATGTGCAACAAAAATGCACAGAAGTGTAGTATGAGTACGGAAACAACGTGTACTCAATGAGCATCCCGTCTAATCTCAAAGAAGTAGAGACGAGACGGTCAACTTCGACACTTACTAGTGGCCCAATAATGATGTCAATAATACATTAAATCGTGAATTTCTATAAGCATAATTTTAATCCAATGGAAGGAAACAAATAAATAATTATTTCTTTTATAGGAAATTTTAAAAATTCCTTTTCATTATTATCCAAATATTCTCAAGTCATGAAAGGGCAATAACAACTTTAATAAGTTCAAGGCAGTAATACAAGCATGCGCAAATCATGCCGAGGCGTACGACCCGCTCCAGCGAAAAATAAACTGTGCACTGCCGAGGGTCGGACGACGCGAACCATAGATGCATCTATTTAATCTGCCGAGGCGTTCGGCCGACTCCAAAAAAATAAACACACAGACAGTCAATCAAGAAGTCCACACGGAGTAATTGTCCAACAAAAACAAATTTTCTTTTAACCATTTAAGAAATATCTGCTTAGAAATTCATTTACCAATTCGATGTGATTTAAGCAATTTAAGTTATCAATAGGTTCACAAGTAATCTAAGTATAGCATGCTTTGGGGTCCTAACTACCCGAACAATAGCATAATAGTAGCTACGCACGGACTCTTGTCACCTCGTGCGTACCTAGCCCCCACAATTAGGAGCACATCACCAATTATTTCACCTATGAGGACAATTGCCTCTTACAAGGTTATAAAGGAGACTCACCTCGCTCCGAAGATCCATAACCGGCATTCCACGCCCTTCCGAAGACTCTAATTGATGCACAACGCTCCAAAACTAGCCAATAGTTATGCAAATCCATTAATATATGATAAACTACTCATATTAATCAAATTTATAACAATTCCTAACTCCGATCGAAATGTTGACAAAATTGCCCTAGGGCCCACGCGCCTGGAATCCAAATTTTTTCGAAGATAGAGTTTGCCCATAGCTTCACGAACTCAAATATATAAGTTTCTCTAAATTCCATACCCAAAATCGTGATCAAAATACAAGAATACTAACTTTTTAGGTTTTCTTCAAAATCCCAAAATTTCTACTAATTTACATGATTTTCCATGTTAAAATCTAGATATAATCCAAGTAATTAACTTGCAATAGGTGGGAATCACTTACCTTGACATGGATGATGAAAATGGAGCTCAAAAATCGCTCATAGTGTCGGTTCCCATGGAGGAAATGAGATGAAATAAGCCAAACTCATTTCTTTACACTTATACACTGCCCCTATGACTCTTCTTCACATTCGTGAGACTCCCATCGCATTCGCGAAGAAGAAAATTTCCAAAAACCATTTTCGAAACTCTCCTCAGACAGATTCTAGTATAATGGTCATAACTTTTGATACAAAACTCTAAACGATAAATGGTTTAATTTTTTGGAAACTAGATACCAAGATCTACAACTTCTATATTTTGGTCATCTTCCAATTCCTTATATATTTTGAGATATAAGCAGCCAAATTCAGCTCTGTGCAACACAATTTCTTCTTTATCTTCCTGAACAGCCTATAGTATACCAGCTATAACTTTTTGTACACAAATCCAAATACTAAATTGTTTATATTTCTGAAAACTAGACACAAAGGGCTACAATGTTTACTTTTGGATCATCTCCAAATTCCTTGTAGATTGCAAGATATGAGCCTCTAAAGTGAGACCTATGCAGCAGAGATTTCCTTCTTTGCGAATGCGAGAACCTCTTCGCGAACGAGAAGAACAGAGTCCCTGAAGCCAAATCCTTCTTCGCGAACGCGAAGAACAACACCAGATACCAGTAACAACTATTTCAAAACAACCCGAAATGATCGGAAACCACCCCGAAACACACTCGAGGCCCTCGGGGCCCCGTCCAATCACACAAACCAGTCCCACAACATAACACGGACCTGCTCGAGGCCTCAAATCACATCAAACAACATCGAAATCACGAATCACACTCCAATTCAAGCTTTATGAACTTTGAAATTTTAAACTTCTACATTCGATGCCGAAACCTGTCAAATCACATCCAATTGACCATAAAGTTTGCACACAAGTCATATTTGACATTACGGACCTACTCTAACTTCCGTAATCGGAATCCGACCCCGATTTTAAAAAGTCCACTTACGGTCAAACTTCTCAAAAACATTCAAATTTATATCTTTAGCCAAATGACTCAAAAATGACCTACGGATCTCTGAATTCACTTTCGATCGTGCTCTCAACTTCAGAATCACCATACAGATCTATTCACAGACTCAGAATCCCAAAAGGACATCGATAACACTGAAATGCACTTCAAGCCAAGCCTAAGAAATTTCTTCTAAAATGTTTGCTTCCACAATAGGCGTCAAAATGCTCCCGGGTTATCCAAAACCCGATCCGGCATACGCCCAAGTCCGAAATCATCATACGAACCTGCTGGAACCTTCAGATCCCGATTGAGGGGTCGTTTACTTAAAAATATGATCTTAGCTAATTCTTACAACTTGAAGCTTCTGAAATGAGAATTCTCTTTCCGAATCAACTCTGACTTCTCGAAACTTAATTCTGACCACGCATACAAGTCATAATACCTGAAATGACGTTGTTCATGGTCTCAGACTGTTGAACAATGCGCTAGAGCTCAAAACGACCGGTTGGGTCGTTACATTCTCTCCCACTTAAACATACGTTCGTAATCGAACGTGCTGAGAACTACACTGAAGTAGGCTGAAATCACTATTTAACTTCTCATGCACCTTTCCGTGCTACCACAACTCAGTTGAGCACATCAGCTCAATCAATTCTGAAGATATTCCCTTTTATTCAAGCAAATAAGCCTTAGAGCCCAATTCTAACATCCGGAATTCTATGCCCGACCTGTTTCCAACATAAGTTCACCATATCAATCACTACACGCTGTACCCAAACACGACTGCATAACTTTGCTGAACTCACACCTAGCATCACTTTACTCACCGGACCACAATAACATTTTCTGATCAACTTAGTCAAAATTCCAGGAATCTGATGCTCCCATTGCACCCCATGGCATACACATGTCTTACTCTAACTCTTACAATACCACTACAACGGAAGAGATATGCAGAATTCATAATCAACTGCCGAGTCAACCAATCATTGAGTCTATACTTCTGACAAGAAACATTACCTCATTCTGAACCAAATAATGATCTTTGCTCCTTAATATATTTCACGTAATCATATTGCACTGATCCTAAATCCAACAACCTCGTCTCACCTTGTACGAACTGCTCAGGCAATAAGCCACCCGACATGAACAAAAGTCTCATATGATGCCACAATATGCCAAAAGGCTACCAATTAGAATGCAATACAAAAAGAAAAATGAACTCTGAAAAGGAATTTCAATTACACCGCTCGCGAATCATACATGCGACGCGGATGGATAGCTAATATGAGCTTCCTTTAGAAAATAGGAAACAAAACATAATAAATAGATATAGGGAACTGTACTGAACATCACACTGTTGCGGCGCGCAACCCGATCCGAGCAATTATAACCATGACGGCGTGCCACCCGATCCACACAACATAACCATGGCGGCGTGCCACCTGATCCAAATAACATACCCATGGCGGCGTGCCACCCATGGAACTCACATAAGGAGATGCACATCGAGCTAAACTGCTCATTACAACAAAATACTGAATATCAGTCATAAACACACTAAGTGTATAATACCATTCCCTAGGGAGACATATAATGCTATAATCCTCAAACTCGAGCACAACTGAAGTGCGATATATGCTCTGAATCTCAAGAGCCATACTGCTCATATAACCTCATCTCTATGTGGAACCTCAACACATAAGAAATTCACCAAGCCATCTCACAAGTCGCACGATGCAATACATCATTACATGAAATAGCTGACAACGAAATAACACCCGGACTACCTTCTATAAGGAGCGTATTGCTGAGATGAACACATCTGGCCTGATATAAGCCCCTTTTCACATTTAAATCGATCCACTGATCTCAAGCCGGTTTCTAATTGCACCAACTAGGCTAATAACCTTTCAAAGGTCCATAATAACTCCCCCTTTCTCATAACACATAAGAACAACCCTCATAACCGGAGCGAACCTCCACAGTCCATAACCCAATAAACAGAGTGCCCTCCAAGCATAAATTCTCAAATTAATGATATTACCACAATCCTCATACTTGGTTTAAATCTTTAATCAATCAAGTGACTACATGTCATACTTATACAATCTTCCTGTAGGACACACTCCCACAACCTTCCGAAATGAATAACGGGTCTGCACACCCAAACCACCGGCCGCACTAACGCTGAAAAGCGATCAAGAATCATTAACCAGGATGCAAAGCCTTTTTCACAAAACACCGATCTCGGGTGATGCTGAAGACAATACCAACTTACTTTAAACACCAAAACTCCTTTCCTGCTCATCCGAGATTGTGACATCCTTGTCCACACCGAGCTGTTACCTTGGTTTTTTACTTCAAATTCTATACCACTCACTGCACCTAACATGCCAATATACGATAGAACACACTTTTCATCATAGCTTCGAAACCATTATCGAGCTAATACTTCATCATATAAAAGTTTTCAATTAACTCACTTCAGGAGAACCATAGCAACACATAGGTGAATTCTCATAATCGTAGAACATGAAAATCTCTAAGTAGTGGTCTAAGACACCATAGCTTTTCCGGGGCCCACCTCCACGTATCAGGTCACATAAGTAGAATACTTTCTGAATACCACCAACTACTGCGGCCGACAAGCCTCGCACACACCATCACAATTCACTTGCATAACTCGATCACGCTGAAAGAACTGCTCACTACCAGCAACACGCCATACCGACTATGTC
>MU785897.1:6500-17024 GCA_026770625.1 Nicotiana glauca
ACCCTAGCTAATGGGTTTAGCTAGACATGGAAGTAGTAGAAATGGAAGAAATACTAAAAGAAAGTGACATAATCATTAACTACAATATTAATCCACGTGAATCCACGCTAAATGTATGAGAAAATTGCCTAAAATAGGCTAATACAAGTTGTCTCGTGCTCAGCTGTTCAGATAGATTACAAAAACTTGACCTAAAAAAGTAAAATGTTCTATTTATACTACACATGAAAAATCGGACAAAAATACCCCTGAGGGTCTATTGCGGACCGCATAGAAATGCCATGCGGCCGCATAGGGTAAATGGTCTTCATATTCTGGCTTCTAGACTTGAGGATGCGGACCGCGTAGAAATGTCACGCGGCCGTATAGGCAAGGTCATGCGGACCGCGTAGAAATGTGCGCGGCCGCATAAGGCTAGAAATGCGGACCGCGTAGAAATAGATTGCGGCCGCACTGTACAAACTGTCCCATTTTTAGCTCTCTGATCTTGTATCCACGCAGACCGCACTGATTTGGTGTGCGGCCTCGTGGAATTTTGCCTTAGAATTTTTAGCTTCTTATCACTCTTCGTTGCGGACCGCGTAGAAATGGATTGCGGTCCGCGTGGAACTTCCTCAAGATATGCCTCTCTGAACTTTTCTGCGCGGCCGCACAACAAAACAGTGCGGACCGCACAGCTTGGGCTGATACTTGATTATTCTCTGAACATTCCTGTGCGTCCGCATGACAAATCAGTGCGGTCCGCACAGGTCTTTTTTCCTAGGTTTCAGTCATCTTCTCGCGCTTGGCAGGTTTCACTCCTTTTTGAGCCGATTTGTGATATTCATCATCTAGTCGCTCAAAACTGCAATCAAACGCAACTTATAAGCAATTCAGGACTAATCAAGAGCAATTTATGCACAAAGCTTAGGTAAGAATGGGTATAAAACTTGCACAATTCATAGTTATCAATATGCCCGGCAGCAGGAAACTCACGGAGAAGTCCTTCACTACAGAAACTGAATCAATGGTAGAAGTCTCTACACTGACATCCATCACGAAATCCCAAATAAGAAAGATCCTTCCCAACCATCCATTGGGTCTTCGAAATATAAAACCACCCTACTACGAACATAAAATCCGTCGAACCTCACCACTCAATCCGTGGCATTCTCAACATAGCCAACATCGCTGCCTTAGCACAATAACTTAGAATGAGACAACCAGTCTATGCCCAATATCACATTCAAAATCTAACATACCAAGCAACAAAAGATCCACTCGGGTCTCCAAACCCCGATAGCCACTAAGCAGTGCCGATACACACGACCCACAACCACAACATAACCTGTTTATGAGAACTCCCATTTTCCAACTCCATATAGCACATGAATCACCATACCTGATCCCAATTCCGTCGTCCGAATATACAACACACCTCTACTACCCAATCATCCATGAGAAGTACTACTATAATTCTTCTGTACGACCAAGCAAACCCGAATATCAACTTGTCGATCCAACAAGAGAGTGCTACAATACTACTGATGTACCATAAACTTAATCACATTGCTTCTCTAAAACGTATACCCTCATCAAGTCACACCAATTAGAAATACCATTTCCTTAATCGTCTAAAGTTCATTTCCCTAATTATCTAAAGCTGCCAGCTGCCTAAGGCCTTTATGATCTTTCTTTCAGAATCGAACCAAGACCTTACATATGCAATCACAAGCTTATACCACATACCGCATAAACCATACCATCCTAGGATAACCAGGAGAACTTCGTATCCCCCGTATGAGCCATTAGAAACTATGCACTCAGCTAGCCAAGAACTTCCCATTGATCCCATCTAGAAGAAAATCACTATACATCCCATGCTCCTTACGCCATCAGAAAATATACCTCTCTAACCATGGTAGAAACCGTCAAGAACTCTCCTGATTCCTTTTTCACAAAACTAAACCGTCGGGTCTGAATATTTCTAACTCAACCAAACTACGCAGGCCACTATCACCCATGAGCATTGCTGTGAAACACTTGTAGAAACTCATTACCTCATAAGCACCCAAAGAACTAATCATATCCTTACCACACCGATTCGGCCTACTACCAAGCTACCCCATCTATCCGAGTCTCCTTCTCATTTACCTTCAACTTGATACTCCTTCTTGCTATAACACTACAATTCCTCAACCTATTCTTACCACACGAGACCCAAGCAGAAAACCACACCGTCTAAGGCTCAAAAGCTGCTGAGTATTCTCTTAAGTGTTTCCAAAAGCACCACGTTCAAAATACCTACCCCGAAGAGACTCCTTGCGAATCTGGAACCATTACCTTCCTAATAATGATATATAGAATCCCATAATTGATATAGAAATGACACAAGTCTTGGCACCCTCCAATGCAAACTTTAGTTTCTAGCCAAGTTATACACTTGAAAATATCCGATTATTACATGTAAAACCTTGAACGCATTAGAACCATTCTCTAGAGTCATCCACTATACTCAAACTACAATTAGTCTAATCAAATGAACCGCAAAAATCCGTGCCTCATTAGCACTCTGGCACCGCAGACTGTAACCTCATCCCAATACAACCAAGCAACTTTCGGCTCTATGCACCGAGCATTTCTTACCAACAACAACTCAAGTCATTCCGTGAATTCTCACACACCTATGAAGCATACTATAACCCTTGCCAAGAATTTTTTTCTTTACTCGAGCTATTCTCGGTCTCAATCTCCATAGGCCATAAATGATTCACCAGTATGCTTCAAACTAGAACTAACATAGCACATAACCATGTAGTTAACTAATCAATAGCAGACTCCCTAACTTGGCTCGAAACCATAGATCAAAACACACATAATAACTCATAACTCTTATACTCTATTATTGCTATAATACCATAGTGAGATTAAACTTGATCCTTCATAAACTCGTGAAACACCGACCATCCAGTGCTTTAAATCTTCCGTAGATCTCGCATTCACTCTCACAACAGTTAAACCCACTCTCTTAAGTGACCCAAATTTAAATTGCAACACATATCTTTCACTTGTAAATGAGATCTTCTAACAGACAACATAAGGATCGTACAAACTTCTGAATACTCCGCAAGACATAACCCACCTGCTTCGCCTCAAACTAGCATCTCTTTATACCCTTCCACTGTCATAGACATTACACAGTCACTTAGTCTTCCTAAGTCTGAACTCATACCGCAACATGAAATTTACTTCACTCCCAACTAAGAGAAATGAAAAGATTCCTCACACACCCATAACTCGGGGCTATACCTTAAATCGGGATGGAAATCAAGCACCTAATAGTTCTTCTATCCTCCAGCGGACCCTTCTCATCGCTTCAAAATCATATGATTACATATCTCAATCATAACATACACATCGCATAACCATTCGGCCATCACTTCTACTATCAGGGACACTACCAAACATATAAGTTCAAAAACATGTGCTCACACAATTAGCACCTCAGTGCTCAAGCTATAGGCAAAAATCTGGCCTCGAGTCCTCCAGACTGGCAAAACATCAGCACACAGATACCACATCTTGCCCCTCAATCAGGGAAATACAAGCCATCGATGCATGTCTGATACTGAGCGCTCGTTCGCGCATACAAATACGTGGAAGGAATTCAAAGAGTTATAGTTCAAGCTGAATCAAGGACGCACGATAAGAGTTCAAGAATGTGAAGTTTTTCCTAAAGGTTCTGCAGCCTCTCGAGGATAAATACAGACGTCTCTGTACCGATCCGCGAGGCTCTACTAAACCTGCTCATAACTCGTGAGACCTATGTAACCTAGTCTCTGATACCAACTTGTCACGACCCTAAACCCAATCCAGTTGTGATGGCGCCTCTCGTGAAGACAAAGCCAACCGACACACCTCCAATTCACTTTAAGCAATTACAATAATAACTACTAAGTCATTAATTAGAAATAAAAACTCCAAAATAAGCATTTAACAGTATAATTTGCCGAAATAAAAACCAACATGGCCCGACATCGGGGTATCACCAGTCATGATTATCTAAAATAATATTACAAGTCTGAAAGTCTACTCCACTACTACATAACTGAATCAGAAAGGAAATAAAATAGAGGGAGAAGGCACTGGGTTGCGCATCTCCAAGCAGCTACCTAGTAAATCTCTAAAGATCTGCTGGAAACTATCAACTCTCAGTAGCAGGACCTGTAGTGCTCGAATCTGCACACAAGGGTACAGGGAGTAAAGTGAGTACTCCAACTCAGTGAGCAATAAAAATAAATAAAGACTGAGCGATTATAAAATCACGTTAAACACAACATTAAGCTATAAGAGGCATAACAAAATCAGTAAATATAATTAAGTAGTGAAATCTCATAAACACCTTTCAAACAGTCAAACAATATACAGGAAAAAAAACAGAAAAGGTAAACACATAAGAACTGCCCCTCGGGCACAATAACAACAGAATCAGCCCCTCGGGCAATATCAGAGAACAATACCAGTCCCTCGGGCTATATCTCATATCACAATGAGTACCCGTGTTGGGTGTACAGACTCCGGGAGAGGCCCCTTACGGCCCAAGCGCAATATCAAGTCATCTCGTGGCATCATAAACAGGCTCTTGGCCTCATATCAATCTCAAGCCACCTCATGGTGTACAATCTCAGGCCCTCGGCCTCATTATCATAATCAGTATATCACTGCTGCGGTATTCAGCCCGACCCAAAAGTATCCTCACAACATATGCCCTCGGCCTTACTCAGTCAGAATCACATAAGCCCCTCGGGCAACAGTAAAACATGAAGCTCTGCTCAAAATATATTTAAAATATCATTTAATATATTTAAAACAGAATAACTTAGTTGAGTTTTGAAAATAGTGAAAACATAGCATGACTGAGCACCAATATGAAATCAAACGGTGAGAAAAATATCATCTAAAATTTCCTAAGAGTTCAAATAGTTGGCACGAAGCTCACATATGGCATTTAGCCCAAAATATAATAATATTAAATAATTAACTGTCAAATACGTAGTAAAATAGTCATTCGGGATGGACTAAGTCACAATCAACAACGGTGTACGACCCCACGCTTGTCATCTAGCGTGTGTCTCGCCTTAACATAGCCAAACGCTGTGAAATTCTGGGGTTCCATAACCTTAGGACAACATTTAAAATTATTACTCACCTCAATCCGGCCTAAAATCTAGCTCGCAATGCCTTTGCCCCTCGAATCCGTCTCCGGATGCTCCGAATCTACCAAAATCAGAACGTAACCATCAAATTATGCTAAGGGAACGAAGCCCACTCGAAATATCCAATTTACATAAAACAATCCCAAAATTTCTCAAACCCGGTCCCCAGGGACCACATCTCAGAATCTGACAAAATTAACATCATTGGAATCCTCATCCTCTCACGAGTCTATACATACCAAGAACGTCAAAATTGGATATCAATCGCCCCCTAAAATTCCCAATTTACATATCCAAATTCAAGCCCTAATTCTCCAATTTTAGGTTTTTATCTCCACACATTTCATGATTAAACAAGTAAGAATCAATATAGGATCGAGTATCTCTAAGTTTTCCCTTCGATTCCCTCTTCAATCCTTCTCAAAAGCTCCAAAAATCGTTCAACAATGGAGAAAATAGACCAAAGCTCGCGAAACTCACTTTTAAACATTCTGCCCCAGGTAAAATTACCTTCTTCGCGATCGCTTCTAGCCACTCGTGAACGCGATGCTTCTCCAGACTAACCCTTCGCGATTGTATTACCTCTCTTGCGAACACGATGAATAAACACCCTGAAGCTCAGCTGCTCAATTCCTCTTATGCGAATGCGATCCACTTCACGCAAATGCGATGACCAATCACACAGCCCTTTGCGAACGCGGAGCCTTCCTCGCAAACGCGAAGGCTAAAAGTCCAGCCTTCACTAGCTAACCCTTCGCGAATGCAGGGCCTGCTCGTCCGAATGACCTGAAATATTACACACATGTCACAAATGATACAACAGAGTTACTGTAACTTCCGGAACTCCATTCCGACCCCTATATCGAAGTCTCACCTATCAACCGGAAAATGCCAAAATCTCAATTTCGCCAATTCAAACCTGTCACACCTCCTTTTTCACTACTACACCCCCGGGAGGGTATAATAAAAGGAGTTATTTCCAACTTGAAGTGACAATCGAAATGGGATTATTTAATTAAAAATTAGAGTCGCCACTTGGGAGATTTATGGTGTCCCAAGTCACCGGTTCAAATCCCGAATTGAGGAAAAGGATGACTCTGTTAACAGTCCGCGAACCAGAAATCCGGGTAAGGAATTCTGTTAACCCGGGAGAAGGTGTTAGGCATTTCCAAGTTCCGTGGTTCTAGTACGGTCGCTCAACTGTCATATCTGGCTTAATTATCTGATTTTAGAACATGTTTTGACCTATATGTTTTTAACTTTGAACCGTTTTTATTATTATTATTTTAAGAGAATTGCAACATCGTGAAAACATGTCTCGAACCGCGTCACATAAATGCACCCACGATTTTTGACACATTTCGACTTCGTTGAGATTTGGATTTGGGTCACATAAATGTGCACCCGAGTTTAGAAAAATAATATTATTAAACACGCGCCTAAAGTAACTATGCGTTTGCACTTTGCGGGAGGCCATGAAAATTCGCTAAATGGCACGTCCCGAATTCTAAGTATTCAAAGTCAATTAAGCGAGGTCGATATGTTCTCGAATAACCCGACTCATCATTCCAAATTTAAGAGATCAAACAAGAAATAGTAAACACTATACATAATCCACCTAAAGTACTATACAATTGAACCCTTAAAGAAAATTATATACACAGTAATTCATGCACTAAAAGCACAATCAAATCAATACCCAGCCATCATTTATCCATTGCTATAGGAGATACAAAAGCAATCGACTGTAACTCAAATCTAGTGGCTGCTCCAATTACCGAAACAGGGACGTTAACATAACACTGGAAGCTTAACATTAATATATGAGTTCCTTCGTCTCTTTGCTTTGCACACTATTATAAAGATTAAGCTAACGTCCATTTTGATTTTACAATTACAATGAACATGGAAATTATCTTAAGATCAAACGCGCAAAAACTTATACCATAGAAGAATCAGATGAAAATAACAAAACTCACATAATAAATTGCAACAGAATGTATTTAAGCAAATAACTAATTGGAACATGTAAAGCAATTTCAACCAAAAAGAGCACATAAAGAGTTCAGGAACTAGTGTAAATCTGAATTAAGATCGGGCAACAAGCAAATCAAACATATACATTGATTTCATATCCAAAAATCAAACAAATTGAAATATGGACAGAAATAAAACTCGAAACAACTAACCGGATCGGAACCACGACGCCAACGAAAAACTATCTTTGATATATTAACCAAGAGAAAATCGAACCAAGCCTTGTACAACAGCCATGATTTTTGAGCTAAGAAAAATGAAGCCGGACAGCCGTGCTAGAATCAAATCCACGAACAGGACCTCGAACGGCGACGACAAACGACGACCTCGACGGAACTCAAGCTGGACCTCACCGGACGACGAACAGCGACGGACTCAAACAAAACCAAACGAGACTTTGAGCGGATGGCAGTTTTTAGTCAGGCTCGAACCAATGAAAGCACACACGAGCTCCATGATGAGGCAGAAATCAAAATTGGCATGGAGACGGGAGGCGGACTGGTCGTTTGCTCGTGCGATGGGCTGAAGAAGAAACGACTGGAGAGGTTATTCGGTGACTGTTATTGTCGCAGCTGACTGGTGGACTGTCGCTGGACGATAACGGAGAGTGATGTTTGCCTGGCTGGTTGACGATAAAGGTAGGGGTGGCTGGGCGACGTGGGGGGTGGGGCTGTTTGTGTGATGAAGAAGACGATGAAGCTGAGGGTCATTTGGACAGGTGAAGCAGCAAAAGAGATGGTGGTTCGTTGGTGGTGGACTGGTTGGAGGGCTACTGGCGGCGTGGTGGAGCTGGTCCAGCAGGTGGTCGACGACGGGGAAGAAAGATGAACTGCTGGTCGTTTGGGGTGCTTAACAACGTGAAGGAGAAGGGTTAGGGGTCTTAGGGTTTCTGTTAGGTTTTTTGGTTCCTGAAGAAGATGAAAACTTCAAAAATGTGTAGTCTATATTTTTCCTCCCTCCTAATCTCAACTTGTCCCGGCTGAAGACTAGGTTAGGTATTTATAGGTAGGGTATTAGAGTTTTAGGGTATTGGGCCTAGTTTTGGGTATTGGTCCTGGGTTGTTATGGGCTAGGTCCGAAAATTAGGTCCAAAATGGGTTGTTTGAACCCAAATGTTATTTTTTTCCCCGCAACCGAGAATAAAAATACGATCTTATTTAATTAATCCTGCGTAGGCAAAATAACTGTTAAAATGAGACTGACAATTAAAACAAAACTATTTTTTTGGGTATTTTTTAGATTAAAGTAACTACAAAATATTAATGAAACTATTTTTTTGTAATTTTCTTTTTTATATAAAGATAAAATATAAAGTATTATTTTTTTGTATTTTTTTAAAGATTAAAATGACTACAAAAAATTAATGAGACTATTGTTGTATTTTTGAAATTATATAAAGATAAAAAAAGGTCCTATTATTTTATTTTATTTTATTTATATTTTTTTTGTATTTTTTAAGATTATATTAAAATAAAAATAGGTTCAAAGGAACATATCTCTCTAAAAATATCTAACACATGATTAAAATAGAGTAATATGCAACTATTTTTGTATTTTTTATTTTTGTGATGAAAATAAAGTAAAGAAGTCAAAAATAGTTGAAATAGTTATATTATGCCTAAATTAATATTTACATGCTAAAAATGGGTAAAATTTCGGGGAGGGTCAAAAATCACATGTCAACAGCTGCCCCTCTTTGACTGGAAACGCGAAGAGTTTTCAGACAAAGAATGACTAGACAGGTTTTTGACCCGACCCTCATTTAAGGAGACCAATAGAGGAAGGAGAATGTGACTGAGCCCTGGTATCTGAGCTGCATACATATCCTTGGCTATAAAGGAATCATGCCACGTGTAGTTCAGAAGTGAATGAGGTGATGGAGTACCGAGGTTGAGAGCCGAGCGAGGTGCCGTTCCGCCGAGGTTCCGGTCCGTGGCCTTGATGTTACATCAAAAATCAAAACATGAAAAAGACTAGTTAAACCTATCAACTACGAGTTACAAGATTCCTATCTATAAGTCTTCTGAAGCTTGATCTTGAGTCTTGAATGGTTCTTCATGAAGACTTTGGATTTGAACCTTGACACTTGCTAGTTGCAGGTGCTAGCTCGTTCTTCCTCAGCTTTTTCGGACTAGACCCGGACACCACACCACACTTGTGACTCTAATTATTTCTTAAGCAATTCACATCTTTCTCTACTTCTGCATTTGGATTCACTTTTTCCTTCTTTTGTTTCTCCTCTTCTTTTGTTATTTTGGATTGTAACTAACTTCCGTTGATCATCTCGGACTGTTGCTCGTATTCTTTCTGCAAGCCTCTTTTGTTGCTGACTTGAATTGCACTCTGAAGTGTTTTCCCTTTCTCCAGGTGATGCTTGACCGCTGAAATTTGGAATATATGCCTCTATTCTCCAGGCGGGCTCCTGACTGCTGACGCTTGAAAAGTATTCCCTTGTTCTCCAGGTGGGCTCCTGGCTGCAACAAAATAGACAAACAAAGAAAGTTTCTGCCCCAGTTTGGTGGCTGGGCACGACATGTTATCAAATATTAAAAATTGAAAGTTAAAATTTGAATTGTACTTCCCTTGTTCTCCAAGTGGGCGCCTGACTGCTAAAACTTGAAATGTATTCCCTTGTTCTCCAGGTGGGCTCCTGATTGCTGAACGTGAAAAGTATTCCCTTGTTCTACAGGTGGGCTCCTGACTGCAAAAAAATTGTCACGACCCTAGTTCACCAATTGTGAACACGTCATGACGGCACCCGGTCTTAGCGACTAGGTAAGCCTATCACGTTGCGGAAGTAATAACAATCTGCGAAAATTATAATCAAAACTGAATAACGTAAACAATGAGTATAGTTGCCACTTGGCACATACACTTTAACACTCAGCAATTTAAAACTCTCCCAAAGACCCGGAAACCCACGGGCAACACAGGCTAGAAGAACATAAGTTACGGCTCTAACATCCAGAAATGTCTACACAACTGATCACATGAAATGGATCTGCTAACTATAAGATAGAGTAGAAGGAGACTCATCGGTCTGCGGACGTGGCAGAATATACCTCAAGTCTCCGAATGTATCGCGTGTATCACTGATAAAAAGTTTGACCAGCAGTACATGGGTCTGCACATGAAAAACATGCGCAGAAGAGGCATGAGTACACCACAGCGGTACTCAGTAAGTGCCAAGCCTAACCTCGGTTGAGTAGTGACGAGGAAGGTCAGGGCCCTACTGAGAATAAAATATAATAACAATAATGAGCAGTGTAAATCAGGAATTTATCTGAAATAA
>MU785897.1:18614-54626 GCA_026770625.1 Nicotiana glauca
ATTAAAGTTGAATTTGAGGTTAGATTAGTGAGTATTAATCATAAGGGAGTAAGGAATCTTTACCCAATCGTTGCCTCTAAAAATCCCTCGAAAAATCTCGCAAAACCGAGCTCTCTAGCTATTGTTTTTGATAAAAATGGAAGAACCCTCGTTTTGAAAATATTAAGTACTGCCCAGGCAATTTCGCTTCTGCGGAAAATAAGCCGCTTTTGCGTCTTTTGCTGAGGGGTCAAGCTTCCGCTTTTGTGGACCAAAATCCTCTTCTGCGACTACGCTTCAGTGGAAAATATTCCGCTTCTGCGGTACCAAGGTCGCTCATGCGACCCCGCTTATGCGGCTTCAAAGCCACTTCTGCGGCTCCGCTTATGCGGATAACAGACCGCTTCTGCGGTCTCAGAGGAGGAGAAGCTAAATCGCTTCTGCGGTGCAAAGGCCGCTTCTGTGGTTCCCAAGCCGCAGAAGCGAAAACAACAGAAGCTGCTGCAAATTTTCCTTCTAACTTTCAAAAATAACCCGTTGAGCATCCGAAATCATCCCGGGACCCTCGGGACCCCAACCAAGCACACCAATACCACCTAATACCTTATTCGAACTTGTACCAATCCTTAAATCACCAAGAACAATGCCGGGAACCCGATTAAATCAAGGATTCAAGCCTAAGAACTTCAAATTCTAACNCAAATGACATGGCGGAACTACAGCAACTTCCGGAATTCAAATTCGACCCTCGGATCAAAAACTCACTATCGGACCGGAAACTTCAAAAATTCAAACTTTCTGCATTTTAAGCCTAAAAGAGCTACGGACCTCCAAATAACATTCCGAACACGCTCCCAAACCCGAAATCACCTAACGGAGCTAATGGAATCATCGGATTTCCATTCCAAGGTCATCTTCACACTGCTCCAAATCCGGATCATTTTTCAACTCTTAAGCTCTCATTTAGGGACTAAGTGTCCCAAAACACTCCAAATCCTAATACCGAACGTTCCGGCAAAACAAAATAGCAGAAATGAACTTAGGGAAAGTAGTTAATGGGGGATCGGGGTGTAAATTCCAAAAACGACCGGCCGGGTCGTTACAAAAATAGACAAACAAAGAAAATTTTCTGCCCCAGCTTGGTGGCTAGGCACAGCATGTTATCAAATATAAAAAATTGAAAGCTAAAATTTGAATTGTACTTCCCTTGTTCTCCAGGTGGGCGCCTGACTGCTGAAACTTGAAATGTATTCCCTTGTTCTCCAGGTGGGCTCCTGATTACTGAACTTGAAGAGTATTCCCTTGTTCTCTAGGTGGGCCCTTGACTGCAATAAAATAGACAACCAAAGAAATTTTTTTGCCCCAGTTTGGTGGCTGGGTATAGCATGTTATCAAATATAAAAAATTGAAAGCTAAAATTTGAATTGTACTTCCCTTGTTCTCCAGGTGGGCGCCTGACTGCTGAAACTTGAAATGTATTCCCTTGTTCTCCAGGTGGGCTCCTGATTGCTGAACTTGAAAAGTATTCCCTTGTTCTCCAGGTGGGCTCCTGACTGCAACAAAATAGACAAACAAAGAAAATTTTCTGTCCCGATTTGGTGGCTGGGTACAGCATGTTATCAAATATAAAAAATTGAAAGATAAAATTTGAATTGTACTTCCCTTGTTCTCCAGGTGGGCTCCTGATTACTGAACTTGAAGAGTATTCCCTTGTTCTCCAGGTGGGCCCCTGACTGCAACAAAATAGACAACCAAAGAAAATTTTTTGCCCCAGTTTGGTGGCTGGGTACAACATGTTATCAAATATTAAAAATTAAAAGCTAAAATTTGAATTGCACTTCCCTTGTTCTCCAGGTGGGCGCCTGACTGCTGAAACTTGAAAAGTATTCCCTTGTTCTCCAGATGGTCTCCTGATTGCTGAACTTGAAAAGTATTCCCTTGTTCTACAGGTGGGCTCCTGACTGCAACAAAATAGACAAACAAAGAAAAGTTTTTGCCCCGGTTTGGTGGCTGGGTACAGCATGTTATCAAATATAAAAATTGAAAGATAAAATTTGAATTGTACTTCCCTTGTTCTCCAGGTGGGCGCCTGACTGCTGAAATTGAAGAGTATTCCCTTGTTCTCCAGGTGGGCCCCTAACTGCAACAAAATAGACAACCAAAGAAATTTTTTTGCCCCAGTTTGGTGGCTGGGTACAGCATGTTATCAAATATTAAAAATTAAAAGCTAAAATTTGAATTGCACTTCCCTTGTTCTCCAGGTGGGCGCCTGACTGCTGAAACTTGAAATGTATTCCCTTGTTCTCTAGGTGGGCTCCTGATTGCAATAAAACAAACAAAGAAGATTTTCTGCCCTAGTTTGGTAACTGGGTACATCATGTTAAAAAATTAAAAGCTAAAATTTGAATTGCGCTTCCCTTTTGTCGGCTTTCATCTTCTTCCTTTTCTTCCTTTCCTTTCCTTCCTATTGTTGAACCGACTTTCTTGCACTGCTTTATTCCTGTTTCAAATGAAGAAAACTTGTGAGTTTAAAATGTGGTGGTTGGTTTGTGGTCTTGAACTTTTGAAGGCGGCTGCCCCTTCGCTTCCCATGATGAATTACTTCCACTCGAATACCTTGCTTGTTTATTGGCTAACCACTTTCTCCGTCACCCTTGTTAATAGAAAATACCTCTTCTCCGTTCAAACTCAATATCCTCTATTTGTTGCATTGTATGAACTGACATCTACCCAACCTTTGTGTCTCACATGAATCCCAAAGCACGACACTTGTCATGATAGCTGATTTCCATTCGAAGACCCTGCTTGTTCCTTGACTAACCGCTTTATTTGTAAACCTTAACCCAGAAAATACCTCTTCTCGTTCGAACCCAATACCTTCTATCTGTTGCATTGCTCCTGAACCGACATCTACCAAACCTTTGTGTTTCACATGATCCCCAAAGCATATTAATTGTTACCAAATTCAGTGTGCATAATGTTCTTTCTTGACTCAAACCACTGGCTCTAGCCTCGAGGTCTATTGCTCCATCGCTAGCCATGATAACTCCGATTTCTTCTTGGAAGATCTTGCTTGTCACTGATTTACCACCCTTTTTGTCAATCTTATCACAGAAAATACCTTTGATCCGTTCACCCTAGCCCTCATTCTATTGCATTGTCCATGAATTGATATATACCAAGCCTTTGTATTTCAAACGAATCCCAAAGCATGTTGATTGTTACCAGCTCAGTGCGCTTGTTATTCTTTCCTGACTTACGACAATTGATGTGCTGGCCAGATCCCGTTTTGTTCAATTGGAAAGCTGGTGGCAGATTTGGAGTCATTTCTCATTGGTTATGACCAAACAAACTCAGGAAGAGGGAGTAAAACAAGATAGGAGGAAAAGAGTAAATGATAATGGAAAGAAATGATTCCTAACAAGAAACCTACAGAGTAGCAACCCATCGGATGTGGATACCGACTCTAATGACCTTGACATGCACCTGCAGCCTACTCTGTTTAGCAAGTCCGATGTTAGGCTCTTGTTGTACCTCTTCGCCGTGAAACTAGGCTTCAATGCTCCGCTTGCCCGATCTGGTTCCCAATCCTTATTCGACTTGTAATGCTCGAAGGGTTTTCACTATCAAGCCTCTCTCATTTTGGTTTTTCTCTCATCTCGCTGTCGCCTTATGGTGCCCGTGAAGGTTTTCACCAATAAGACTCTCTCATTTTTGATTTCTCTCAGCTTTCATTGCCTTGGGGTACCCGCGGGGGTTCTCATCAACAAGACTCCGTCATTCTTCATTTCCTTCATTTGAACCGGAGTGTTGCCCCTGATATGATTCACCTCTGCTCGCTTGACTCGACATCTCTCGAAGATTGATCAGAAGGTCTTTCTTTGGACTGTAATGTGGGCAGTTGGATAGGGTTAGAAAAGAAGGGTATCAAGGCTAAAAAACAATTCAACGTGGGTTCAGCATTACAACTTTCGGAATCAGACTTCTCACAACAACCACAACTTCTGCCCAGTTTCTTTCTTGGGGACTTTTGAATTTTTATTTTGGTATGACTGAACCTCAGAGAGGCTGCCTACGTACCCTTTTTGGGATCAAGTCAAACGTAGTTCAGGCCATAGAAATTACTTTATTGTTGCGATCTTTCTTTCTTCCACTTTCTTTTCTTTCTTATTTTCTCTTTTCTTTTCTTTTCTTTCTTTTTCTTTTCTCCTTTTGCTTTTTCTTTTCTTTTCTTTTCTTCTTTTTTTTTTCTTTTCTCTTTTCCTTTTCCTTCTTATTTTCTTTTGGACTATTTTTCTCTTGTTTCTCCGCTGATTTTCCCCGCTCAGGCTTCCGAGTTTTGTTATTGATTCCGAAAGAGGGGTAGGAAAGAAAATAAATGAGGCTCAAAAGGGGTAGCAACGGATAAAGTGTTTTGATAGCAGAACAAAATGCCTTCATCATTCCAATCTCCAAAACATGCCAAGTACAAACTACACAATTGAACAAATTGAGGGAAACATAAGTAACATCTTTTGATTGTACCAGAATTAATAACCATATTTACATATTTGCCTTCTGTATTTATCAATTAGGTCAACAAACACGGTGCCGCGAACGGCCCCTGTAAACTTGGTTCAAACTTGCCGATGATGCATTTCGACAGTATTTCTTTATGTTCCCTCTACCCCAGTTTCACAATTTGGGCTCGAAGTGATCTTAACATGCCCTTTCTTATTCCCTCGAATGTCCTCACATCTTTAACGCTGTTTCATTTCTTCATTACTAAACTGACTTTTAAAACCAGGCTGAGAATGATGCGTGCATGTCATGTCACTAGAACCAGCATGGAAAGAATTGTAAAAGGAGAAAGGAACTAGATAAAATGACTAGAAATGGCGAGAAACAGAGTATTGCATTAGACTGACAGTGAAAGGTTTTAAACAAAAAACAAACAAACTAGACTAGAGTTACAACCCTAGAACAAACCTAGACAGCACTACACAAGCTACTACAACGAGACAAACAAGGCAAAGTGAAAGGATAGAAGGGTTTGAGTCACAAGAAAATATCCGGATTACAACCCTGAAATAACCCGGACAACAGAAATGACAACAAAATAAACCATCAAAACTCCAATCTAGCCAACCAAGAGATGGAGCGTCTTTCCAATTACCAAGCACGGCATCTTAGCCACTGAATTTCACACCAAGATTGCTGGAATTTTCACAAGTCTTCACCACGTTGTTCTTAGCAAACTGCTTTTGGGTTCCTTCCGCCGGCTCGTTCTCATGATCAACCTCTGATAGCGCTGAAATCTTAGTAGCATCTAGTCCTCCAGGGATCTCAAAAGAGTTCTCATGTTCCTTTTCAAAATAAATCATACCCACCATATGCGTCTAATTATGCACAGGAGATGGACTTCGGCTAGTGTTTGCTGCATCTGGGCTTTGCACGACAATGTCGCCTATATCAATAAGCTTATGGATTGCATTCTTTAGATTCCAACATTTCTCTATGTCGTGACCCAGGGCACCTGAGCTGTATGCGCACCTTTGAGAAGGATCAAACTTCTTTCGAAGAGGGTTCGGTGTTTTTATCTAAATCGGCTTCAACATGTCCAATGTCCTTAACTTCTGAAACAGACTGGCATATGATTCTCCCAATGGAGTGAAGGTTTTATTCTTCCGTAACCTCTCATTCTTAAATGCCGGATTGGGCCGAAAACCTGGTCCGGGGTGTTTTTGGTAAGCTCGCGGGGGTAGATGGGCATTTTGAGGAGCTGGGTACTGGGAATGTGATGGGCAGCTTTGGGAGTACTGTGGAGAGAAGTAGCGCCGGGGAGGGTCATTTAATGCACAAGGATAACCACGGGGACGATGTCGAGGCTGGAAGTTTTGATCAGGAAAACCTATCGGATCGTCTTTTTTGTTCCTCTTTCCTCCAACCAAGCTTACTGGTACGTTCTGAATGGCTTCCGAACAACTTACGATTTTGCCTGACTTGATCCCTTCTTCTACTAGCTCCCCCATTTTTAACACATCATTGAAAGGCTTTCCCAGAGCCGGGATCAAATGACTGTAGTAGGTGGGTCCCTGGGCCTGTAGAAAAGCTTAACCATTTCTTCTTCGCTGATCGGGGAACTGACTCGAGCAGCTTGCTCCCTCCATCTGAGCCCAAACTCATTAAATCTTTCCTCCAGCCTCTTTTCCATTTTAGACAGCGAGGAGCGGTTTGGGGTAACACTCGATTTGCATTGAAAGTATCGGACAAAATCTTGAGCCATGTCACCCAATATAAGCCACTTATCGACATTTTGACGGCCATGCCAGTCCAAAGCTGCCCCAGTTAGGCTTTTACTGAAATATGCCATCATCAAGTCATCTTTCTCTCCAACAATCCTCATTTTATTGCAATAGACCCTCAGGTGGGCCACCGGATCTCCACGCCCATCATACAAGTTAAATTTTGGTAATTTGAACCCTGCGGGTAGGTGGACGTCATGTGGCACAATCAATTCTTTGCGAGTCATGCTACCCTGACCTCCCACTCTTTGCTTGTCCCTTAAGGACTGTTCTGTGCTTTTCAACTTCCTGTGTACCCCATCTCGCCCTTCTCTTCCTGTAACCTTTTCATTTCCAGCATGAAGCTCATCCCGGGAGCTCCTCTTGTATGAATCAAGGACCTTCCGAGCAACCTCTGGGGGGGTAATATTGGGCATTGTGAGCTTTGAGTGGGTATTCTTTGTTTGGGGTAGTGGATATGACATGAGGGTAATTTCGGGGAGAGGTAATTGGAGGATGAGGGATAGAGCTACCAGGGTGGTTGGAAAAGTTGTGATAAGCGGGTGTATCTGGAGAATATGGAGGATCATCTGGCATTGTGTTGGGAGTTTGGGTAAGGGCAGCATCTGGAAAAATCGGCGGTGGCGGGGGTGGTGCCTTCCCAGTCATCCAGGCCTGATACATGTCTGCCATGTGTTGTCTTAACATCCGTACCTCTTCAACCAACCCACTATTCTGTTCAACCAATTGCTTTCGGGCCCCGGTGTCAACCAACCCAGTTCTGTTGTTGTCTGCCATTGCCTTTTGTCGTTGTATTGTAGAGAGGAGTTACCACTTTAAAAACCACAAACCAACCACCTTTCTGCTACGAGTACAACAAAATGAAGCCATCATGTTAGCGTTAGGGCATTTATCAGGTAATAATATCACATTGCGTGCAATGCACCTATCAACAATTAACGGTTCTAGAATGACTTCGAGGGTCATAAGGTTACTTGGCATCATCTCAATCTGTTCATTTCAACCTCTCTCCTTTTTTTGCTTTTCTTGCACTTGTTTGCTCGCTCATTTTGCTTCACCTTTTTCCTTTGTGATTATCGCTCTTTTTCTTCCCTCTCATTTCTCACATCCCATGATTTCATCTCTTTTTTCCCTCTTTTTTTTCTTTTCCTTTAATAAATTAAAAAAAATGATTCGATCGAACCCTATGTAGGTAGCCTACGTATCATGACCCCGCATGAATCAGATCTTTGCGTAGTTCTGGAAGATCGAGAAAAAAACAAACAAACTAACAATTTTTTTTTAATGACTACTCTGATGAGAAAAGAGAAATAAAAGAAGCAAATCCTTTTTTTTTTGGAATTTTCTAGACATAATGTTTATGACCCATTTTAAACTCAAGCTTAACGGGCATGCCTTTTCTTTTCTTTTCTTTTTCCTTTTTGAAACAGACACTCTACGAGAAATTGTTAAGGAAAAACCCTAGAAGTCAAATTTTTTTTTTGACGTTTTGTTTTGTTTTAGGAAGAAAAACTAAACTATAAAAAAAAATATTTTGAATTTTCCTTTGATATCCTAACGCCAAATTTCAAAACAAGTAACAAAATATTTTTGTATTTCAATTTTGATTGCTTAGATAAGAAATTCTAATAATAAACAAAGATAAAATATTTTTATTTTTTTATCTACAATACCCTAAACCCTTAATAAAAGAATTTTTTTTTTCATTGTTTGCTAATTTTTCAAAGAAGCATCTTAAAAGAAAATCTTTTTGATTTTTGAATTAACACCTTAAAGAAGTTTTTAAAAAGGTACTAAAGGAAATTCTCTTCATCTTTTGTTTTTTTTTTTTTTTGAATTTTTTTTACTAATATGGTAAAGAAAATATAAAAACAATTTCTATTTTAAGCCCTAGACATTAATTGCCTAAAGGAAAAACCACCTCAAAATATTTGTTTTTTTTTTCATTTCTACAATAAGTATTCTAAAGAAAATTCCCAACGAAAATATAAGATGCAATTCTAATTTTTTTCTTAATTTTTAATTTATTACACACCTTTTCAAATGTAAAAATAGAAAATACAATAATAATAATAAAACTCGACATTACTATTCAAAACTAAAAGGTAAAAGATGTCATAAAATAAAATAAATAAAAAAACCGACTCACAACACAAAAGAAAAGAAAATCTTCTTTTAATCCATATTCTGAATGAGTGATCCTGGCTAGATGTCCTAGGCTCTGTCAAGCTCCAGCTCCGGTAAGTAAATTCACATCTGTATGAAAATAAAAACTCAAACCAACACTAGGTGAGACACTAATACTCGCTACTGGACACATACAAGACATGATTGAGGCTATTTTTGCAAAATGACTTATTTAGCCAAAAGGTGGATAGAAGTGCAAATTTGGCTAGGACCCCGCAAAGCCAAGAACCTAAGATTTTCTAGGAAGACCGGACCCTATGTGGGTTGCCTACGTATCCCGCCCCGGGAGATAGAATCAGGTTCGCGTAGTTCGGGCAGATTGAATACGGGTGAGAATTAAAAAAATGGCTAATTTAGAGAAAATATATTTTTTGTCTTTTCCTTGAAAATGATGAAACATGCAAAATCTTTTTGGATTTTCTTTTTCCCCTTTTCTTTGATTTTTGGTTTACGAAAAATGATTAAACAAAATGCAAATTTTTTTTGAATTTTTTCATATTTTTCCTTTTCCTTAGCAAAATGTAAAGAAAAACATCAATGGGCTATACTCGCTTTATTTTCACACCTCACCCTCCTTTTTTCCTTTTTCTCATTTTTCATTTTTCACTGTCTTTTTTATTCATTGTTTTTCTTTTTCTTTTTTAATTTTTTTTCATTTGCCCTCCGCTATCATTGGTCCGCCAAGTGACCCTTTTACCTTTGAATAAATGTGACATGTAGCACAAAGGATGCATCAAGATGGTCTGTTATTTTGGGTGCACCTGTCCTAGACGGACCCAACCCGTGTGTTGAGTCCCCAAAGTCAAAATGCACGTGATGCAGATAAGCGTTCCTACTAGGGATCCGGCATGAAGTCAAGTTATTCTAGGTTCACATCCTGGGTATGTGTTCTAGACTGTGTACCCGAGCGGACAACCCGAGTCGAGGAGGGGGCTACGTACCGGGGACCCGCGAGATCGTCCGGCTTAGTAACTTGTCCGGCCTCTCTCTTATTTCAAGGTATGACACTAACAAAATAGGGAGTCTCAACCAGTAAGCACATCCCCGGAGGTGAGAAGAGAAGGGTTTCAGTACAATTTATATATACAGTTCAAATAATATCGAAGCGGTAAAGCACATTTTGCACATTAGGCATGGAACATGTAGGAAAATTAGATAAAGCCAAATGCAAAAATTATTCTAAGCTCGAATTCTTAAACCCTGAACAGAAGTTCTGGGTTTGTGTCCCCAGCGGAGTCACCAGAGCTGTCACACCTCCTTTTTCACTACTACACCCCCGGGAGGGTATAATAAAGGGAGTTATTTCCAACTTGAAGTGACAATCGAAATGGGATTATTTAATTAAAAATCAGAGTCTCCACTTGAGAGATTTATGGTGTCCCAAGTCACCGGTTCAAATCCCGAATTGAGGAAAAGGATGACTCTGTTAACAGTCCGCGAACCAGAAATTCGGGTAAGGAATTCTGTTAACCCGGGAGAAGGTGTTAGGCATTCCCGGGTTCCGTGGTTCTAGCACGGTCGCTCAACTGTCATATCTGGCTTAATTATCTGATTTTAGAACATGTTTTGATCTATATGTTTTTAACTTTGAACCGCTTTTATTATTATTATTTTAAGAGAATTGCAACGTCGTGAAAATATGTCTCGAACCGCGTCACATAAATGCACCCGTAATTTTTGACACATTTCGACTTCATTGAGATTTGGATTTGGGTCACATAAATGTGCACCCGAGTTTAGAAAAATAATATTATTAAACACGCGCCTAAGTAACTACGCATCTGCACTTTGCGGGAGGCCATGAAAATTCGCTAAATGGCACGTCCCGAATTCTAAGTATTCAAAGTCAATTAAGCGAGGGCCATATGTTCTCGAATAACCCGACTTCTCATTCCGAATTTAAGAGATCAAACAAGAAACAGTAAACGCTATACATAATCCACCTAAAGTACTATACAATTGAACCCTTAAAGAAAATTATATACATATTAATTCATGCACTGAAAGCACAATCAAATCAATACCCAACCTTCATTTATCCATTGCTACAGGCGATACAAAAGCAATCGACTGTAAGTCAAATCCAGTGGCTGCTCCAATTACCGAAACAGGGACGTTAACATAACACTAGAAGCTTAACATTAATATATGAGCTCCTTCGTCTCTTTCCTTTGCACACTGTTATAAAGATTAAGCTAACACCTATTTTGATTTTACAATTACAATGAACATGGAAATTATCTTAAGATCAAACGCGCAAAAACTTATACCATAGAAGAATCAGACAAAAATAACAAAACTCACATAATAAATTGCAACAGAATGTATTTAAGCAAATAACTAATTGGAACATGTAAAGCAATTTCAACCAAAAAGAGCACATAAAGAGTTCAGGAACTAGTGTAAATCTGAATTAAGATCGGGCAACAAGCAAATCAAACATATACACTGATTTCATATCCAAAAATCAAACAAATTGAAATACGGACAGAAATAAAACTCGAAACAACTAACCGGATCGGAACCACGATTCCAGCGGAAAACTATCTTTGATATATTAACCAAGAGAAAATCGAACCAAGCCTTGTACAACAACCATGATTTTTGAGCTAAGAAAAATGAAGCCGGACAGCCATGCCAGAATCAAATCCACGAACAGGACCTCGAACGGCGACGACAAACGACGACCTCGACGGAACTCAAGCTGGACCTCACCGGACGACGAACAGCGACGGACTCAAACAAAACCAAATGAGACTTTGAGCGGATGGCAGCTCTTAGTCAGGCTCGAACCAATGAAAGCACACACGAGCTCCATGATGAGGCAGAAATCAAAACCGGCACGGAGACGGGAGGCAGACTGGTCAGTTGCTCGTGCGATGGGCTGAAGAAGAAACGACTGGAGAGGTTATTTGGTGACTGTTATTGTCGTAGCTGACTGGTGGACTATCGCTGGACGATAACGGAGAGTGATGGTCGCCTGGCTGGTTGACGATGGAGGTAGATGTGGCTGAGTGACGTGGGGGGGGGGACTGTTTGTGTGATGAAGAAGACGATAAAGTTGAGGGTCGTTTGGACAGGTGAAGAAGCGAAAGAGATGGTGGTTCGTTGGTGGTGGACTGGTTGGAGGGCTGCTGGCGGCGTAGTGGAGCTGGTCCAGCAGGTGGTAGAAGACGAGGAAGGAAGATGAACTGCTGGTCGTTTGGGGTGGTTAACGACGTGAAGGAGAAGGGTTAGGGGTCTTAGGGTTTCTGTTAGGTTTTTTGGTTCCTGAAGAAGATGAAAACTTCAAAAATGTGTAGTGTATATTTTTCCTCCCTCCTAATCTCAACTTGTCCCGGCTGAAGACTAGGTTAGGTATTTATAGGTAGGGTATTAGGGTTTTAGGGTATTGGGCCTTGTTTTGGGTATTGGGCCTGGGTTGTTATGGGCTAGGTCCGAAAATTAGGCCCAAAAATGGGTTGTTTGAACCCAAATGTTATTTTTTTCCCCGCAACCGAGAATAAAAATACGATCTTATTTAATTAATCCTGCGTAGGCAAAATAACTGTTAAAATGAGGCTGACAACTAAAAAAAAATCTATTTTTTAGGTATTTTCAAGATTAAAGTAATTACAAAATATTAATGAAACTATTTTTTTGTAATTTTTGTTTTTATATAAAGATAAAATATAAAGTACTATTTTTTTGTATTTTTTTAAAGATTAAAATGACTACAAAATATTAATGAGACTATTTTTGTATTTTCGAAATTATATAAAGATAAAAAAAGGTCCTATTATTTTATTTTATTTTATTTTATTTGTATTTTTCAAGATTATATTAAAATAAAAATAGGTTCAAAGGAACATATCACTCTAAAAATATCTAATACATGATTAAAATAGAGTAAAATATGCAACTATTTTTGTATTTTTTATTTTTATGATGAAAATAAAGTAAAGAAGTCAAAAATAGTTGAAATAATTATATTAGGCCTAAATTAAATATTTACATGCTAAAAATGGGTAAAATTTCAGGGAGGGTCAAAAATCACATGTCAACAAAGCCTAAACCTTCAACGGACATCCAAAATGCATTCCGATCACGCTTAACCAAATCATAAAAACTTCGATCCGAGATCATATACAAACAAGTAAAATCTTGGTCAAACCATTCAAATTTCAAGCTTCAAACTTAGAACTGTTCTTCCAAATTTATTCCGATTACCCTGAAATTAAAAACCAACGATTTACATAAGTCATAATACATCACACGGGGCTGGTCATGACCGAGAACAGGCGAGCAAAGTGCAAAAGCTCAAAACGACCGGTCAGGTCGTTACATCCTCCCCCGCTTAAACATACGTTCGTCCTCGAATGTCTACAGAGTTGTTCTAAAAGCCAGCGAATCACTGAATGACCTTACCATGCATAAACCCGGGAGTGATCCCACGTCGCCCTATCTCATATAAGTCTGATAATGCGATGTAACTGAAATTTCACAATCCAACCTAGCCCATAAACCTTAGAACCACATTTCCCCTTCTGAAATCATCCACAAGATCAAAATCTCACATCTATACTCTGAATAAGCTCGAAAAAGTTGTAATAACCCATACCTGCAACCTCAGCCGCAATTACATTATATACTATATAACTCAAATGCTTGCAGCGATGACTTCTAATCACAACAGCGGTACACAACAACCGAATACCGATAGAAAACCTCTTATCAACTAAAGTCTCATTCCAATACTTTCATATACTGCCGATGATAAATGAAACACGCAATAAACTATAACCATTTCTCAGATCAAACATTCATGATGCCACTTCTCCTTTGGCAAGTACCATAGTAAATTTCTGAGTTGAACCTCGATATTTATCCTCCCAACATACTGAAATTAAATCCGTTCATATTCATTAAAGATCCTAACAATCTCATCTAATCCAACACAACCACACTGGTGCCATGACACTTCAATACAGACTAAAGTCGCAACTTGCGCAATCCTCGCACTAATAAGAAATAATCCGAGCATACTCCAATCATAAAAATGACTCAAATGAAAGAACTGTACCGCAAGCTCACCGGTACCACAAAAATACAAGGGTGAGAACCCATCTCACATCATAGAGACAGAATACACGAATCTAACCCGCAAGGTCATAACTCCACATAACTTCGCTGCAATGCGCGACCCTATCCAAACACTAGTCTACATGAAACACCTCAAGTAACTCTGCTCGAAATTGACGACCACGCATAATTGATGCCTAGAACCAAAGCAAATCATCATAACCACGGTGTAGCAAATACATAACACCATACAACCCAAAAGGACACAACCGAAATGCCATCCGTCGAGTAATACCCAATACTCTTCTCGCTCGAGCTTCACTGCGAGACCCCAATAACACCGCACTACATGTGCCTATAACCAACAAATCCAAATGCCCCACAACACGTAAAAGTAACTCATATATATCCTCAGAACACTAATAGTATCAATAACAATCGAATCACGCTTCCCTCAACAATACAACTCGGAGCACAGGAGGAATAAGGGTGAATGTGATTGTCTGGTGGGATCGGGTTGCATGACACAACAAGGAGTAATAAGGGTGGACAAGTGGGATAGGGTTACACGGCGCAACAGAAGGAATAAGGGTGATATGTTGAGGAGTAATAAGGGTGGACTGGTAGGATCGGGTTGCACGTCACAACAAGGAGTAATAAGGGTGAATATTGATACTGTTGTTGTTTATATGATGGGATCGGGATGCATGCCGCTTTAGTTGTTGTTATGTATTTATTTCTGTTGAGGTCCATTACTGTGATATTGAAATACCCTTAAGGATTGGTTATAGCTGAATACTAGTAGAACAACTGGGTTCCATACTTACTTAATCAAGCTTCGGTTATATTTCATTATGTACTTCCTTTCTATTTAGTATAAACTGTTGCAGGTTATATATATTGTTATGCCCCACCGTAGCCTCATCACTACTTCGTCGAGGTTAGGCTCGGCACTTACCAGTACATGAGGTCGGTTGTACTGATACTGCACTCTGCACTTTCTATGCAGATTTCGGAGCTAGTGGCTGATCAAGAGGTTGCTTGCTATCACTGCATTCAGGAGACCCAAGGTAGTCCTGTAGGTGTCCGCAGGTCCTGGCGTCCCCTTCTATCTTTACTGTATTCTGTTTTACTTTTCTCCGAGACAAATATATATTTTTCTTTCAAACCAATGTTTGTAGTATTTGTAGACTGTTCGTGAGCTGTGACACCAGTTTCTTGGTGGAATTATTTCAGTTTTCGTTATTAGCATAAAGATAATCTTTTAAACTGTGTTCTTCCGCATTTATATTTGCTGACTTACTTTTATTATGTTTTAATTATTAAAAGATAAAGGAAAAAGGTAAAATATTCTATAATGTTGGCTTGCCGAGCGAGTATAATATTAGGCGCCATCACGGTCCTGATGGTGGGAAATTCGGGTCTTGACACATTTGTGTGCCTGTTAACTATAATATCACTTTTTAACGGGAAGTCTACACAGTTTACCAGTCCTCAAAATAATAACCAGCGAATATACATGTATGTATATTATACATAATTAGTATATACAATGTATTTGACTAGCGATAATAATTAATTTTTCCCGGCAGAATATATGTGTTAAAAAAATCCCTTTTTACAACTTTTTGAAAAAGGTTTGAGTTATATAAACTATCAATATTAAAGAATTTTACTTTATTAGCATAATTTAGCATGTTATAGTGTATTATTTACTCTATTTTGCATGTTAGATTTAATTTATTATAAATAGTTATTCGTTATTACACTTAACTCATTTATGGCATAAAATTACAGTATAAGTCGCAGATACTAAACTCCTAAAGGAGTAATAGTCGTATCGGGTAACAAGTAATAGTGTCCACGTAACCTTCATTCCATCTTCTTTTAATTATACTATTCGCTTAATAGAATTTTCGGCTCCGCCACTATCAGGGTTCAAAGGAATTGCCTTTTGAGACTCCTCATGAGTATGAAGTACAAAAATATAGTCTAGAGCATTAATATGGATCAAGAGCCAACATTAAGAGAGCAATAACTAATTTAACAAACGGTTTCGATTCGAGCCATGGTTATAGAGTTGCTTTTGTTAGATAGCATTTTACCTCTTACCATGATATTTTCTAGCGCGAATTCAGATTTAATCGGATTTTAATACAAATATCGGATGAGACCCAAAAAAAAGAGCAGTAACTCCTCAACCTGTCTCTGTTTCATCATTATGCATCTGGGACAGAGTTTCTACCTACAAAGTTTATCGAAGATTTCCTGTTTAAGTTCAACCTCTTGCGGGTAAATGCAATTTTGGAAGTCAATAGTTGACAGGGTGTGTAATTTTTTTCTTCTTAGAAACAAATTTGCTATAAATTACATGTTACAACTGAGGATGGGTATGAAGTTGTACTTTTACCATGGCTAATTCTGTAATTGTACTTGTAAATTTTAGTAAAGCGAGAAAATAGGGATGAGTATCATGATTTACACCTCACCTTGGAAATTTAGGAGGGGCAAGTGCACATATAGTCATTCTCACGAATACTATTTAGAGATTAGTTAATACTTATTTTGTTCTGAATTTTTAAGTAATAATCTTAACTTCGGGACAACTCAAAATATTTTTGTCCTGAAAATTTGAACTAAAAACCTGAAAATCAGGACGTATTGGGTAATTTCTAAAAGCTACCCTTTACAGTGGCTGTCTGGTGTCATTTCTACAATTTTATGGATGGCTATGAGTAGGGTGACAAACGGCAGGTTGGATCGGATATGAGTGGGTAAAAAATGGATAATTTAAAAAAGGATAAATTATCCGACCCGATTCGTATTTAAGACTGATAAAAAATAGATTATCCACCGAATAATATGGATATCCATGGCTTCTTGAATATGATCACTTATGGAGAATTCCTAGTCTCCCAAACTTGAGGAACCCCAATTTAAGGCTTTATAAATGTAAAAGTTAAACACATTAGTTATCCATTTGGTTAACCATTTTTTAGTGGATAATATGTTTCTTATCCATATTCGACCCGTTTTTTAAAGGTTCATTATCCAACCTATTTTTTAATGGATAATATAGGTGAATAACTGTTTTCTTTTAACCATTTTTACCACCTCTAACTATGTGATGACCCAAAGGGCCATCTTTTGTTTTAGAATCCGATTCCTTGTTTCGAGGCCTTGAAAACCTTATTTTATCTCTCCTCAATTTGCGTACGCAGCCTGAGCGTGTATCTGGAAAGCCCTTATGTGAAAAATTTAAGAAAAGATATTTTTGGCTTAAAAGGATGATTTTTGTTGACTTTAGTCAATGTTTTGGGTAAACGGACCTGGACCCGTGTACCTACGGTTCCGGAGGGTCTGTAGTAAAATATGGGACCTGGACGTATGCCCGAAATTGAATTCCAAGGTCCCTAGCCCGAGAAATGAAATTTTTAAAAAAATTGATAAAACTAAAAATGCAATAATTTAAATGATTGATCTTGTTGGTATCGGGACCGTATATTGGTTCCGGAACTCGGTATAGATCCGTTATAATATTAACCTTATCTATGAAATTTGGTGAAAAACGGAAGTGATTTGACGTGATTCGGACCTTTCGTTAAGAAAATAGAAAGTTTGAACTATCTTGAAAATTTTATGTGTTTTGGAGTTGAATTCATAGTTCTAGATGTTATTTTGGCAATTTGATCGCATGAGCAAGTTCGTATGATGTTTTAAGACTTGTGTGCATTTTTGGTTTGGAGCCCCGAGGGCTCGGGTGAGTTTTGGATAGGCTACAGAGTGATTTGGAACTTAAGAAATTTTTCTGGTATGTTGCAAGTGTGCAAACTTCGCATTTGCGAAAAAGCTTCACATTTTTTATCAGAAGGATGGGAAGGGGTGTAATGCTCAGCGTCGCATTTGCGATGAGAACATGGGCCGCATTTGCGAAAACTTGTTCACACTTGCGATGCCAGCAGGCCAGGCCAAGCTTAGCATTTGCTAACTGATGTCCACATTTGCGAGTTTGCATTTGTGAACTTGTGATCGCAAATGCGATACCTTCAACTGTTCAAAATAATTTTTAGATGGGATTTTTCATTCATTCTCCCATTTTACAAAACTTAAACTTCAAGAGGAGATAAAGACTTTCTTCCCCAAATCATAGGTAAATGATTCTTAACTCACTTCTTTCAATCTATTTCATCTTTTTACAAGATTTCATCTTCCAAAACCAATTGTATATCTGGGCTCGGGGGTGAATGGATAATCTGGTTTTGGTCCGAGTTTTGAGTTTTGACCAAGCGAACCCGGGGTCGAGTTTTGACTTTTTGGGAAAAATGTTGGGAAATTTGTAATTATGCATTGAAATTGGTTTCTTTAGAGTTTATTGATGTTATTAAGTTAATAATGGCTAGATACGAGTGGAATGGTTGTGAAATCGAGAGGTAAATCGGTATTTGAGCTGTGAATTACCCATTGGCTTGAGCTAAGTATTTGGTCTAACCTTGACTTGAGGGATTAGGGATCCCCGACTTGCTTGCTATGTGAAATATTATGTGTGTGGCGTATAGGTATGGTGACGAACACCTATGCGTCGCCAAATTACCTGTTTTAGCCTGTTCCCTTTCCCAATTTCCGAATATAATGCTTTCTTGTCTTAATTGCTACTTGCTTATTCAGGCTTTCATATTTAATTGCTTCCTATTAAATATTATTTCTCTATTGGTGTTGTTAATTGTTCCATTATATCTCACTGTTAGTTTATATATGTTTATTGGTGCTTCATGGTACACTTTGGTTGGTCTCACTGTGTAGCTTTAACAGGTGAAGTTTCATAATTGTAGTGATATTCCAGTGTGTTGGTTTGAGGTATAAGTGTCGCGGAGGATTTGAGTTAAGTTGTGAAATACTTGTGTTTATTTTGTGACTGGTGCTGATATATATATATATTGGGATCGGGTTGCACGCTGTAACAGGAGGAATAAGGGTGTAATGTGATTGTCTGGTGGGATCGGGTTGCATGCCGCAATAAGGAGTGATAAGAGCGGACAGGTGGGATCGGGTTGCACTCCGCAACATGAGAAATAAGGGTGATATATTGAGGAGTAATAAGGGTGGGCTGATGGAATCGATTTTCACGCCGCAATAAGAAGTAATAAGGGTGAATATTATACTATTATTTATTATCTGATGGGATCGGGATGCGCACTGCATCATTGGTTGTTTATGTATTCATATTCTGCTGAGGTTCATTATTGTGATGTTTAAAATCCCTTAAGGATTGGTTATAGTTGAGTATTGGTAGCACGACTGGATCCCGTATTTATTTAATTCAAGTTACTATTATGTTTCATTCTGTATTTCCTTTTTGCCTTAGTATAAACTACTGTAGGTTATAGGTTGTTATGCCCCGCGTTAGCCTCGTCACTACTTTGTTGAGGTTAGTCTCGACACTTACCAGTACATAGGGTCGGTTGTACTGATACTACACTTTGCACTTTCTGTGTAGATTTCGGAGCTAGTGGCTGATCGAGAGATTGGTTTTGTTATTGCATTCAAGAGACACAATGTAGTCCTGCAGGCGTCTGCAGGCCCTGGCATCCCCTCCTATCTTTACTTCATTTTTATTTTAATTTTTTCAAGACAGATGTATTTTATTTCAAACCATTACTTATAGTATTCGTAGACTGTTTGTGAGTGGTGAGACTAGTTTCTGAGTGGTGTCTATTTCTGCGTTCGTTAAAAGTATAAGAGTAATTAGTTAAATCATGCACTTTTGCTTTTATTTTCGCTGATGGATCGGTATGGAGACGTCTGTGCTTATCCCCAGAGGCTACAAAATAAGGAACATTTTCACTTCTATTCATCTCTATCGTGCGGTTTGATATCTCAATGCTAATTGAACTCTCTAATCTGCTCTTTCGCAGATGGCGAGGACACGTATCGCTTCATCAGCTGATCAGCAGCCCGAGCTCCCAGTGGCAGCTCCTACGAGAGGTAGAGGACGAGGCTGAGGGTGGGGCAGGTCTCAGTCTATAGCTCGAGCAGCAGCACCAGCGGCGAAGCCTCAAGTAGAGTTTGATGATGAGGTTCCGGCCCATACCATTCTAGCGAGGCCAGCTCAGGTTCCAGAGGGGTTCATAGCTACCCCGGTACTTCAAGATTCATTGGTCCGTCTAGTAGGCCTTACTGAGAGTTTTACTCAAGGCGGTATACTTCTAGTAGCACCAGTCATCTCTCGGGCTGGGGAGAAGCACAGACTCCCGCTACTCACACACCGGAGCAGATGGCTCCCCAGTTCCAGACTCCAGCAGCTCAACCAGTTGGGGTAGTTCCGTCGGGTGTTATTGCACAGACTGGTGATGGTCAGCTATGTCTTCTGATGCCTTGTGGAGATTGGACAGGTTCACCAAGCTTTTCACTACTACTTATAGTAGTACATCTTCGGAGGATCCCCAGGACTATTTGGATAGTTGTCATGAGGTTCTACGAAACATGGGGATAGTGGAGACCAATGGGGTTGACTTTGCTTCTTTCCGTCTGTCAGGTTCTGCCAAGAAATGGTGGAGATATTATTGTTTGGCCAGAGCAGCTGGGTCACCCGCTCTCACTTGGGACCAATTCTCACAGCTGTTCTTGAAGAAGTATCTTTCTATCACACAGAGAGAGGACAATCGGAGGCAGTTTGAGCGCCTTCAGTAGGGTTCCATGACCGTCATTCAGTACGAGACCATATTTGTGGATTTGGCCCATCATGATCTTCATATACTTCCTACAGAGAGAGAGAGAGGGTTAGGATGTTTATTGAGGGACTTGCTCAGCCTATCAGATCACAGATGGCTAAGGAGACAGGGAGTGAGATTTCTTTCTAGGATGCAACCAATGTGGCCAGACGAGTGGAGATGGTTTTAGCTCACAGGAGTGGTCAGGGGTCTGACAAAAGGCCTCGTCACTCCGGTGGATTCAGTGGGACCTCATCTTGAGGTCGAGGTACTTTTGGTAGAGGCCATCATCTCAGGACATTTCATTTAGCACTTCAGTCATCCTATAGAGCTTCAGGTAGTCATGGTCCTTATGTACTTCCTTCAGGGAAGCCAACTTATAGTGCACCGCCAGCTCCCATCAGAGCACCTCCTCTTCAGAGTTATTATTGCGGTCAGTTGGCCCGTTAGGGTCAGTCTCAGGTTCATCAACTGTAGTATTCAGATGGATGTTTTGAGTGTGGTGAGTATGGGCATATCCGGAGGACCTGCAGTCGCAGCAGCAGACTTCTCGTGCTATGGTTCCGACACCGCCTGCCTAGTGTTGCACCCCGTTTTTCCTCCGCAAAAATTGGGTTTATGACATTTGGAGGGACAACTCATTCCTTTTTGGAATTGGGTATGTAATTAAAGAGTCGCCACCTAATGATTAGGGTACATTAGGATACCAAAAGAATTTGATTTGAATAACCAGAGATAGGGTAAAGGCTTGAAATTATTCTAAGAGGAAGGTGTTAGGTACCCATCAGAATCCACTAGTGTGGTTTCCGGCCCGACAATTATTGTGAACTGAGATTCAATTAGCATATAGTCAGATAAGGCTCAAATAAGAGGGGATTTCAACACATAAAGGTTTGAAAGTAAACAAGGTTTGAAAGAGCGATTAGAAAAGCTGATTTTTTTTAAAAGGAGTTAAAATGCTAAAGAAAAAAAATAAAGAATAAAGGGAGGGGGTCCTAGGTTTGTTAATAATATGGATCATCCCATGAAATGTCCAATAATCACTCCTAAATAAGGGGCTACACGTGACATTATCGCGTGATCATCATATTCATATCTACCCGTCCCACCCCGTTAAGGTATTTAAAGCGCGGACTGGTATCGATTACCTATTGCATGCTATTACCCGTCCCACTCCTATCGGTCCCGGAGGTACTTATGACTACTAATCCTAAAGGGAGAGATATTAGGCTTATTTGGGATTTCAAAGGTAAAATTCTAAGGCGACAGTCAAAAACACATACTGCATATTTTAGGAGACATATAAACATACAAGGCTCGATTATACCTCCTTGAACAGAATAGCACATAACTGCATGTCTTGTACGCATTGCTTAGGTCTGATTAGAATTAAATATGAGGGAGTTTAAAAGAGTTGGGGCAGGTTGGTTTATTATATAATTCAGATAAGAAGCCCGAATCAGGCCTGCCTGCTGGTTGTAATAATTAACAGAAGCGGATTCAATTTTCAATTATCACTCTAAGGCTTGCCTAAGTGCTCAGACGGGATCCTATAGGCATGGAATCTACTGAATTTAGAATATAATAAGATAGTAAAATCTCGAAATGAATTATTTGAGATCCTATAGGCATGGTTGCTAAACTTTGTCAAATAAGAGATAGAGATACAGAATAAACCAATTGATTATAGGTTCTGTAGGTGATACTATATACTATTGCTCATTTTACATCTAACATTGAGTGAAGCGAATCAGATTCATTTAGAAACTCCTATAAGCATGTTTTCTACATGTTGCGAATTTTAAAACCTTATAGCCAATGGTGTCGAGATGCAAAAAACCTTATGGACATGGTATCTAAATGCAGGCTTGTTTTGGGACTTATAGACATGATATCTAAATCCAGACTTGTTTTAAGCCTTATAGAAATGGTATCTAATGCATAACTCGAATTAAAACATTCCTATAGGCATGGTTTCTAGGTGAAGTTTGGAATATACAGAATTAGAACAGTACTATAGGCATGATTTCTATATGTAGTTGAATATGCAGAATTAGAACGGTCCTATATTTCTGTATGCAGTTGAATATGCAAAATTAGAACAGTCCTATAGGCATGATTTCTATCCTTTGCATGCATAGTTACCCTAACCTTGGTTCACTACCCGACCCCGAGTATTCTTTACAAATTATTACAAACCAGAGTAACAAATACATCAGAAAATACAAAGAAAATAATTATAACCCTAAAAGGCTTGATTCTTGACTTCATGCTTGAATTATGAGATAGACCAACTCAAAGACCACTGATCCAAAACCTTTCTCCAATTTGAGTGTGTCAGAGTTCCCTAAGAGCCTCAATGGGAATTCGGGCAATGCTCACACCTAAATTGTATCACCAGAATAGGGAAAAGAGCAGTGTGGAAGTGTCAGCCCTCAAGTTTCCAAGTTTAGAGGGAGCTCGAGGGGTCCCAAGGCAAGGCTCACAAGAGGGGGGGCAGAACTTAAATCTAAGAGAGAGTGCAATTGAGGGAATAAAGGAGAGGGAAACAGCCACAAACAAGTTAATAATCTCATACAAAGGGATTCAGGGGGGTTGGGAAATTACAAAGAGCCTATGCTTGGGCAAGGGTAAGCTTTGGGCATGCACTGCAATAGAAGATGCTGGCATGCCTATAAGCCCACCAGAACACACAATAGCAGAAAACATAGAGGTTAGGATCCTAGGGATCAAGCTTGAGTCATGGGCAGTAATATGCAATACTGTCATACCTCAGACAAACCATAAACATTGAACACATTGGGGTGGAGGTTTAGGATGCATAGTAAATTCAGAACAGGCACAAGGAAATTACAGCATGCTAGAATAAGTATTGAACTAAATACAAGCAGTAGGCAGACAAGAAGGTAAAAATATTAAGTAAATACATAGTTGTGATGTTGAAATCATAATCAGAACATACCAGTTCAAAGAAGCAAAAGTACAGTGAAAGCAGGTAACAGGATTTTGAAGGCAGGCCACAACAAGTAACAAGAAAGAATATTTTTTTGAGTGTGAGTGTGGGTTCAGAAACTAAGAGTGTTCGTCTCTTTGTGTTAATGAAAGAGCGTGGTATTTATAGTTTGAAAACAAGTGAAAAATAAGCAAGAATCATAGTTCAGTAGTAATTATGGAACTATGTGCCAATTAAAATCAAATCAGTATAAGACTTCCTTTAATTAAGGAGCTAAATTCAAACGGTAATTGGCAGAAATCATTTAAGGAAAGAAATCAAGTAAAACACCATGTATAGAATAGACCATTAGGGGTAAGTACATAGGGGTTTAATTAAAGAAAGAATCTTTGAAATACTCGGTTAACCAAATAAGGCAAGAAAACAAAGTAAAGTTACAGAATCGAGAATCAGTACATAGCAAATCAAAGAGTCAAGGATTTCAAAATCACTGACTTAAGGTAAGTAGTATGGGTTCCCATGAATAAACCAAATAAAAGACAAGAGACTCGAAAGTCTAAAAGGGAAGTTTTCAAATTAATCCAAGAAATAGGGAATCAATAAAATAAGGAAAGAATCAATTACACGGGTGCAATCAGAATTATACAAGGAGGTTTAAAATCAGTCCAAAATTGAAGGTCATTTTAGAGGGATATTTAGCATCTAAAGAGTGCATAAACATCAGGCATGTGAGGCTGAACAACATCGCGCAATAGCAAACACAAAGTCAGTAGCTAATGAACATGGTAGTCAAATAGGTCGATTTCAGTAACTCGGTAATAGAGAAAAAAGAGAGAGTATCAAACAGCATGCAGAGAGGTAAAGTGGAAAGACCTCATAGTAGAGTTTAGCAGGAAGTCAAAATCACATAAAGAAGCAAAAGATTTCGAAATTCAGTCGAGCAACAAATGAAGCAATTTCAGAAACTCGAATAGGTCCAAAGAAAATTAGGGTTTTGAAACCAGTAACGCAGAGTATGATGAACAAGTAAAACACATAGCAAATAATCTCAAAACTCGAAGAACCCCCCAAATTTTAGGGTTATCCCCATCAATCGAGTATACAGATGAAAATAAGTAAATCAGGCAAAAAATACTAACCGTTATAAATTCAAAAATCTCAAAAAGTAACTAAGACCTTTAACATGCACATTCCAGTAGAAGAACAACATATAGAAATACAGTAGAAAAAAAAAATAAAAAACACAGTAGAACATTTTTAAAATTAGAAAAGCTTCAAAATAACTTAACAAAAACCCTAAATTGGAAAAGATAAAGGTTCTGAAGGTGAAGTTTTGAAAGAAAACCTTGATAAACGTTCAGAAGCTTAGAGTAAACACAGATCTAAATAGATTTAAAAGAATCGGAAGAACCTCAAAGGTTAGAGTTTCAGAAGAACCTAGGTGGTGAGAAAGGCTTGGAAAATCATTGGTCTAAGCAGGAGAAGCCAAGAGTCGGGCTTGAATAGCCATGGTTGGCCATAGCAAGGTTGAAGATGACCGGAGACAGCCATAAAAACTGGACTGACCAAAATCTGGGCCAAGCTTCTCCAAGGCCTGGCCTTGGAAATCATAGAACCCGAACACATAGAGGCCAAGGGAGGCGGGTCTAGGCTTTCTATGGCTTTGGAATCCATATATTTGGGGAGCTTTTTAGGTGGTGATTGAAGGCGACGGTTAGGGTTTGAGAGAGAATTGGGAGGGGGGGTTCAAAGGCGGCTACAGGCGAGAAATGATTAGGTTTAGGGGTTAATTGGGAATTAAAAAGGAAAGGGCTGATGTGAGCCGTTGATCTAGGTGATCAACGAATAGATCAACGACTGAGATTAAAAGGGAATCCGAGCGGGTTATTTAATTGGGTCATGGGTCGGGTAGATTAGGATTTGGGCTGGGTAATTGGGTTAAGAATTGGGTCCAATTGGGGGGTTCAAATAAGGCTAAAATTGAAATGAAATGGGCTAACATTTAAATAGCTATTTTTTTAATAAAAATAGTAGAATAATTTTTGAAAAGAAATTAAAGGTACTAAAATGATTAATAATACATAATTATCAAGTTAAAAATACTTGAGTCAATTTTATAAGTATAAACACAATTAGATCTTAAAAGAGGCTAACATTGTAATTATATGCAATTTAGCTTTTAAAAATACTAAATGAATTTATAAAAATATCCAAAAATTATGTTAGCTATATTTTAGCATAGGTATTATCTAACAAATAAATTACCAAAATGATAATTTTTTAAGAATAACTATTGGGTTTTTTCTTGATAAAATAGGGCAATAGATTGATTTATAATCTATAAAAATTAAGGAAGAATAATAAAATATTGGGACATACTTATATATGCATATACATGCTATTTTGAAGGTATTTTGCATATTAAAATATACAGGAAAACATTGGGTATCAACACCCAACCAGCTAGAGGTAGGGGTTAGGGAGCTAGAGATAGGGGTCAACCCGCTAGTGGTGGAGGCCAAGCCGTTAGAGGTGGAGGCTAGCCAATAGGAGGTTGTCCCAGGGATATGGTTCAGGATGGTGGGGCCCAGCCCCGATGTTATGCTTTTCCAGCTAGGCCTAAGGCTGAGTAATCCGATGCAGTTATCACAGGTACGGTTTCAGTTTGTAGTAGAGATCCTTCAGTTCTATTTGATCCAGGGTCTACATACTCCTATATGTCATCTTATTTTGCTCCATATGTGATTGTGACTTGTGATTCTTTGAGCGCTCCCGTGTATGTATCCCCGCTAATAGGGGATTCTATTGTTGTAGATCGTGTCTATCGTTCATGTGTGGTTGTTATTGGGGTTCTTGAGACTAGTGTAGATCTCCTACTTCTTGGTATGGTGGATTTTGATGTTATTTTGGGGATGGATTAGTTGTCACCTTATCATGCTATATTGGATGTCACGCTAAAATCGTGACCTTAGCCTTGTCAGGGTTGCCTCGATTGGAGTGGAGAGGGACTCCTGGTCATTCTATCAGCAGGGTTATTTCTTATATGAAGGCTCGACGTATGGTCGAGAAGGGTGTTTGGCTTATTTGGCTTATGTTCGAGATTCTAGTGCTGAGGTTCCTCCTATGGATTCCATGTCAGCAGTTCGGGAGTTTCCAGAGGTATTTCCTGCAGACCTATCGGGGATGCCACCCGACAGGGATATTGACTTTTACTTTTGGCTGAAGGCACTCAGCCTATTTCTATTCTATCGTACTGCATGGCCCTGCCAGAGTTGAAAGATTTGAATGAGCAGTTGCAAAATTTGCTTGATAAGGGCTTTATTAGACCTAGTGTCTCGCCCTGTGGTGCGTCGGTGTTGTTTGTTAAGAAGAAGGATGGATCGATGAGGATGTGTATAGATTATCGACAGTTGAATAAAGTCACCATCAAGAACAAGTATCCATTGCCGAGGATTGATGACTTATTTGATCAGCTTCAGGGTGCCAAGGTATTTTCGAAGATTGATTTGAGATCTGGCTACCATCAGTTGAGGATTAGGGCATCCGATATCCCTAAGATAGCTTTTTGCACTCGGTATGAGCATTATGAGTTTTTAGTGATGTCATTTGGGTTGCCAAATGCCCAACATCATTTATGGATTTGATGAACCGGGTGTTCAAGCCCTATCTGGATTGTATCAGCAAAGGATATTCAGGTGGATCCTAAGAAGATTGAGGCAGTCAAGGACTGGCCTAGACCCATATCAGCTATAGAGATTCGGAGTTTCTTGGGTTTACGGGTTATTACCATCGGTTTGTGGAGGGGTTTTCATCTATAGCAGCCCCGATGACCAGGTTGAAACAGAAGGGTGCTCCGTTTAGGTGGCAGACGAGTGTGAGGAGAGCTTTTAGAAGCTCAAGACAGCTTTGACTTTGGCGCCGGTGTTAGTGTTGCCCACAGGTCCAGGGCCATATACAGTGTATTGTGATGTATCTCGTATTGGACTTGGTGCGGTGTTGATGCAGAATGGCAAGGTTATTACATATGCTTCACGGCAGTTGAAGATGCACGAGAAGAATTATCCACTTCATGACTTGGAGCTAGCTGCCATTGTTCACGCGTTGAAGATTTGGAGGCATTATTTATATGGCATGTTGTGTGAAGTGTTCACAAATCATAAGAGCTTGCAATATTTGTTCAAGTAGAAGAAGCTCAATTTGAGGCAGAGAAGGTGGTTGGAGCTATTGAAAGACTATGATATCACCATCTTGTATCATCTCAGGAAGGCCAATGTGGTGGCCAATGCTTTGAGTAGGAAGTCGGCTAGTATGGGTAGCCTTGCGTACATTCCAGTCGGTGACCAGACCGCTTTCTTTGGATGTTTAGGCTTTGGCCAATCAGTTCGTGAGGTTGGATGTTTCTGAGCCCAGCTGTGTTCTAGCTTGTACAGTCGCTCGTTCTTCATTATTTGAGCGTATCAGAGATCGGCAATATGATGATCCTCATTTGCACATCCTTAGGGACATAGTGCGGCACAGAGGTGCCAAGGAGGTTACAGTTGGAGATGATGGAGTTTTGGGGATGCAGGGTCAGGTTTGTGTGCCTAGTGTGGATGGACTTCGTGAGTTGATAGACTAGGCCCATAGGTCTCGGTATTATATTCATCAGGCGTCGCCAAAATGTATTAGGACTTGCGGCAGCATTATTGGTGGAGGAGGATAAAGAAGGATATTGTTGCATATGTAGCGTGGTGTTTGAATTGTCAGTAGGTAAGGGACGAGCATTAGAGACCTGGCGGTTTGCTTCAGAAGATTGATATTCCTGAGTGGAAGTGGGATCGTATCACTATAGACTTCGTTGCTGGACTCCCATGCACTTAGAGAAAGTTTGATGCAGTATGGGTTATTGTGGATAGGCTGACTAAGTCAGCGCACTTCATTCCTGTGGCAGTTTTCTATTCTTCGAAGCGGTTGGCCGAGATCTACACCCGAGAGATTGTTCGTCTTCATGGTGTGCTTGTGTCTATTATTTTTGACTGAGGTACGCAATTTACCTCGTATTTCTAGAGGGTAGTACAATATGAGTTGGGTACGCAGGTCGAGTTGAGCATAGCATATTATCCTCAGATAGATGGACAGTTCGAGCGTACTGTTTAGATTTTAGAGGATATTCTCCGCGCCTATGTTATTGATTTTGGAGGTTCTTGGGATCAGTTCTTACCGTTAATGGAGTTTGCCTACAACAACAACTATCAGTCGAGCATCCAGATGGCTCCCTATAAGGTATTATATGGTAGACGGTGTCGATCGCCAGTTGGGTGGTTTGAGCCGGGGGAGGCTCAATTATTGGGTACGGATCTAGTGCAGGATGCTCTGGATAAGGTTAAGATCATTTAAGATAGACTTCTTACAGCTAAGTCCAAGCAAAAAAGTTATGCCGACCATAAGGTTCGTGATGTGGCATTCATGGTCGGAGAGCGAGTGTTGCTTCGGGTGTCGCCCATGAAGGGCGTGATGAGATTTGGGAAGAAGGGCAAGCTAACCCCTAGGTTCATCGGGCCTTTTTAGATCCTTGATCGAGTGGGAGAGGTGTCTTACAGACTTGCATTGCCGCCGGGTTTATCAAGTATGTATCCAGTGTTTCATGTGTCCAAGCTTCGGAAGTATCACGTCGATCTATCCCACGTGTTAGATTTCAGCACTGTCCAGTTAGACAAGGATTTGACCTACGAGGAGGAGCCGGTAGCTATTCTAGACCGGCATATTCGACAGTTGAGATCGAAGAGTTACCTTTCGGTTCGTGTGCAGTGGAGAGGTCAGCCTGTTGAGGAATCTACCTAGGAGTACAAGTCCGATACGCGGAGCAGATATCCTCATCTTTACACCGACTCAGGTACTTTTCTATGTCCGTTCGAGGACGAACGATTATTTTAGAGGTGGAAACATGATGACCCAAAGGATCATCTTTTGTTTTAGAATTCGTTTTCGTGTTCCGAGGCCTTGAAAATCTCATTTTATCTTTCCTCGATTTGCGTGCACAGTCCTTGTGTGAAACATTTAAGAAAAGATGATTTTTGGCTTAAAAAGATGATTTTTGTTGACTTTGATAAACGTTTTGGGTAAACTGACCCTGACCCATATTTCGGCGGTCCCGGAGGGTCCATAGTAAAATATGGGACTGGCGTATGTCCGGAATCAAATTCCGAGGTCCCTAGCCCGAGAAATAAATTTTTGAAGAAAATTGATAAGTCTAAAAATACAATAATTTAAATGATTGATCTTGTTGGTATCGGGCTCGTATTTTGGTTCCAGAGTCCGGTACATATCCGTTATAATATTTAAACCTTATCTGTGAAATTTGATAAAAAACGAAAGTGATTTGACGTGATTCGGACCTTTGGTTGAAAAAATAGAAAGTTTGAAACTATCTTGAAAATGTCATGTGTTTTGGTGTTGAATTCATAGTTCTAGATGTTATTTTGGTGATTTGATCGCATGAGCAAGTTCGTATGATATTTTAAGACTTGTGTGCATATTTGGTTTGGAGCCCTGAGGGCTTGGATGAGTTTTGGATAGGCTACAGAGTGATTTAGAACTTAAGGAATTTTTCTGGTATGTTGCAGGTGTGCAGAGAGCATCGCATTTGCGAAGAAGCTTCGCATTTGCGATCAGAAGACTGGGAAGGGGACCTTCGCATGCGAAGCTAGGCGTCGCATTTGCGATGAGAACAGGGGCCGCATTTGCGATGCCAGCAGGCCAGGCCAAGCTTCGCATTTGCGAAGTAATGTCCACATTTGCGAGTTCGCATTTGCGAACCTATGATCACAAATGCGATACCTACAATTGTTTAAAACGATTTTTGGATGGGATTTTTCATTCATTCTCCCATTTTTCAAAACCTAAACTTCAAGAGGCGATTTTTCAAAGACTATTTCTTCCTCAAGTCATAGGTAAATGAATCTTAACTCATTTCTTTCAATCTATTTTATTTTTTTATAAGATTTCATCCTAGAATCTAGGGATTTTCATAGTGGAATTGGGTATTTTTGGGTAGAACTTAGGAATTTCAAAATTTGGGGATTTGGACTTCAAATTGAGACCGGATTACAAAGTCAATTGAATATTCGGGCTCGGGGGTGAATGGGTAATCATATTTTGATCCGAATTTTGAGTTTTGACCAAGCGGGCCCGGGGTCAATTTTTGACTTTTTGGGAAAAATGTTGGAAAATCTGTAATTATGCATTGGAATTGGTTTCTTTAGCATTTATTGAAGTTATTAAGTCAATTATGGCTAGATACGAATGGATTGGTGGTGGAATCGAGAGGTAAAGCGGTATTTGAGCTGTGAATTACCCATTGGCTTGAGGTAAGTGTTTGGTCTAACCTTGACTTGAGGGATTAGAGATCCCCAATTTGCTTGCTATGTGAAATATCATGTGTGTGGAGTATAGGTGTGGTGACGAGCACCTATGCGTCGCCAAATTACCTATTTTAGCATGTTCCCTTTCCCCGTTTCCTTATATAATGCTTTCCAACTTGCTTATTGAGGCTTTCACGTTTAATTGCTTCATATTAAATGTTGTTTCTCTATTGGTGTTGTTAATTGTTTCATTATATCTTACTGTTGGTTCATGTTGGTTTATTGGTGCTTCATGGTACACTTTGGTTGGTCTCACTGTATAGTTTTAACTGGTGAAGTTTCATAATTGTAGTGATATTCCATTGTGTTGGTTTGAGTTATAAGTGTTGTGGAGGATTTGAGTTAACTTGTAAATACTTGTCTTTATTTTGTGATTGGTGGGATCGGGTTACACGCCGCAAGAGGAGGAATAAAGGTGAAATGTGATTGCCCGGTCAGATCGAGTTGCACGCCGCAACAAGGAGTAATAAGGGTGGATATGTAGGATCGGGTTGCACGCCGCAATAAAAGGAATAAGGGTGATATATTGAGGAGTAATAAGGGTGGACTGGTGGGATTGGGTTGCAAGCCGCAACAAGGAGTAATAAGGGTGAACATTTATATTGTTATTGATTATATGATGGGATCGGAATGCGCGCTACATCATAGTTGTTTGTGTATTCATATTTTGCTGAGGTTCATTATTGTGATGTTGAAACTCCCTTAAGGATTGGTTATAGTTGAGTATTGGTAGCACGACTGGGTCCCGTATTTATTTAATTCAAGTTACTATTATATTTCATTCTGTATTTCCGTTTTGCGTTAGTATAAACTGTTGCTGGTTATAGGTTGTTATGCCCCGCCGTAGCTTTGTCACTACTTCGTCGAGGTTAGGCTCGGCACTTACCAGTACATGACGTCGGTTGTACTAATACTGCACATGGGGTCGATTGTACTACTACTGCACTCTGCACTTTCTGTGCAGATTTCGGAGCTAGTGGCTGATCGAGAGATTGGTTGCTGTTATTGCATTCAAGAGATCCAAGGTAGTACTGCAGGCGTCCGTAGGCCCTGGCGTCCCCTCCTATCTTTACTTCATTTCTGTTTTACTTTCTTCAAGGAAGATGTATTTTCTTTCAAATCATTACTTATAGTATTCATAGACTGTTCGTGAGTTGTGACACAAGTTTCTAGGTGGTATCTATTTCTGTGTTCGTTAGTAGTATACGAGTAATTATTTAAATCATGTACTTTCGCTTATATTTCCACTGGTTTAGTTTTGTTGAATTTTAATTATAAAATGATAAAGGAAAAAGATGAAATATTCTGTAACGTTGGTTTTCCTAGCGAGTACAATGTTAAGCGTCATCGCAATCCCGAAGGTGGAAAATTTAGATCGTGACAAACTAGGAGGATGATCTATCAAAAAGAGATAAAACAACTCTAAATAATCTAATTGAAACGTATATACAATACCAAAAAGCTACAACTGACATATTATTTTTTTCGTCAAAGATTAGTCTTAGCAAATGTATCCCAAAAATGGCATCGAATAGCCAAATCTCATTTTTAGCAATATTGCGTGATTTATGCACCCACTACCAACCGGACTGATTCCTTCATCCTCCATTATCCAATCACCTCTGAAATCATAGAATTTCTCCACTACTCCACAACTTCCTCTGTGTTCATGAGTGAAAAATTGAAATAATAATAAAACTCGAATTTAAACTATTGTAGTACGTTGTTTTTTCGAGTGGTTGTAGTTGGGATTCATTGGAAACACCTAGACAAAATTATGTACAAAAGTCGAAGAAGATTCGAGGTGATTTGGATTAGTTGAATTTAAAGGCAAAAATAGTAATGAAAACAATAATAACAATCCAGTATAATCTCACTTAGTGGGGTCTGGGGAGGGTAGTGTGTACGCAGACCTTACCCCTACCCTGGGGTAGAGAGGCTGTTTCCAAATAGACCCCCGGCATCCTTACCTCCAAGAACTTCCCACCTTGCACTTGGGAAGACTCGAACTCACAACCTCTCGGTTGGAAGTGGGGGTTGCTTACCTTCAGAGCAACCCCTTTTGTCTAGAAATAGTAATGAAACATTTGTTTATATTTTAATTTCTTAGTATCTCTTTGCCAATTTGGAACAATGCCTTTTAAGCATAGGAAACAGCCAATGGTTTTAATGAAGCGAGTCGTGAAGTGAAAATTTATCATCATTATAATCTTAAAATGCAAAACAATTAAGGCCAATGAAAACTATGTGAAAATGAAAGGTTTGACTCATTAGTAGAACCCTTAAAAGCAAATGTTTTTCTGTTGTAAATCATTTTTCCATTAGAAGCAAAGCTATCCATCACTTAAAGTTACTTACTAAGAGTAAATATTATGGTTTAAACCTCTCATTCTTTATTTAAAGATATGCAACGCCCTTAGGTTGAATTGAATATCCAAATAATTAGCATAATTGTTGTATATTCAGCTGAAAAGAGGTTCATAAGCATGCATTTTTTACCCCTAAAGTTCATCTATTTCTTGAGAAATTCTTTCTTTTTTTAGTTTTAAATTTTCTCCTAGAAATGAAGGATTTCCTAGGTTGCATAATCCATGCACCAAACAGCAAGCTTCTGAAGAAAAAATCAAAACAACACAAAGAAGCAACTACCCGTTCCTAACTCCGTATCCAAATCTACTGGCTCGACCAATCTGAATTCGTACTGGAGGGTCTACATAAAGGGAAAGCACAGTTTTTCTATTCCGAGGACTTTAATTCGAAACTTTTGGTTAAGGGTGGAGGGATCGTGGTAAACGAGCTAGCCATTTCATCACCACCTTTCTCAAACCCCATCAATTTTAATTTCTTGAATTAACTCAAGTCTATTTCAATTCATTAGAGAAAATCAAGATTGTCAAAATCTTATACTATGGCCAAAGGGCCTTCTCCATTGATCCCTCTTCTCCTTGTACTCACTTTAGGATTACTCCTTCATGGTCAATGCCTTATCAACACTGTCTCATTAGCAGAGGATATACACTTCACATTTTTCCTTGTCATCCCACTTATGGCTATCCTTTTAGTTTATTCTACAACTCAATCAATTATACTGCCTCTTTCTTTCATACTATTGTCTTATACAGTTTCAAAAATCCTTATTGGCCCTCTTGTTTTGGTCATCATAATATATTTATCAACTGCTTATTTGCCTTCTTTTCGAGAGAACTGCTACCAGCAGAGTCGTGTTTATGGGTACGAAGACGAGTTTGGAGGATGGGGGCTTGCAATGCTAGTTTTTCTGTTTTTCCTTCTTATAAAACTTTTTTAGTGACTAGAGTTAAGGTCATTTAATACTACATTATATCTTGGATTTAAGTTATTTATACTGATAATATAAATAAGTTTTACAGTATCAATATAATATAACTGGTTATAACAAGTTCCTGCTCTATTTTTTTTTTAATTTTGCTATATTAGATTCGATATGAAGAAGTACCTGTTATTATAGGTCAATTTTACTAGATACGTATTGCGATAGAGGGAGTAATACATAGTAAGAACAAGTGTATATGAATGAGATCCCCTGATTTTATCAATGAGTTTTAATTTATTAATGTCTTACTCCCTTCGTTTCAAAAAGATTGGCACAGTTCGAAGTACGACAGTCAAAGTACTTTAACTTTGACTGTGAATTTGAACATACATTCTTCAAGTTTTCGACAATATAATTTATATTTTACGTATTATAAGTCAATATAATTCATAATACAAAATATTTGTACAATATTTAAGAAAAACATGATTAAAAAACAACCTTGTAGACTTCCCAAATAGTAATAGTGTCAATCTTTTTTAAAGAGTGGGAGGAGTAATTACACTTTTCACTTATTAATACTGCTAACCAGAGGACTTATACCAGTCTAACTCATAGTATCACACTCAAAAATCACACAGTACTATGTACAATAATCAAGATATTAGTTGTACACAAATCAATAATATTATCACTATTTTGCATTCTTTAATTTGGTTCAGCTAAGATCTCTGTTATCTCAATGATACCCAAGTGGGGCTGGACAGTCCTTCAGCTCTTGTCCTTGGTAATGAATATCCTGCAATCAAGAATTCATTGTATGAAAACAAAATTTAAATGTGTGTACTAAACACTGTAAAATAAGTTTAACATTAATCTATTACAGACAAATTTAGCTCATTGGACTAACGGATGGCCTCAAATAAGGGGAGAAATTAAAAAAATAGCCAAATTTACAACGGGTCGTTTAAAAATAGCCCAATTTCAAAAGTAATTGAAATTTATCCACTTTTATGTAAAGATAAATATGAGCGAAAACACTGTTCAAAACCTGAAAAATACTCCAGTATATTATGCTGGAGTTCCAGCATAAGTATATTTGATCTCCAGCATATTATACTGGAGATCCAGGATAAGTATGCTGGAACTCCAGCATAATATGATGGAGTTCCTGCATAAGTACACTAGAACTCCAGAATAATATACTGGAGTTCCAGCAAGTATAGTGGTCCAGTATAATATATTGGAGTTTGGAGCACTGGTGCTCCAGTATCCAATATATTATACTGTAGCTAGCAAAGTAAACCGGTCTAGCATAATATGCTGGAATTCATACACAGGTGCACCGAACTCCAGTATATTATGCTGGATCGGTCTCTTTTGCAGCAAAATAGTGGCTATTTTTCATTGAGTTGGTAAACGCTGGCTATTTTTGAATGATCAGTCCGAAAACTGACTATACCGTGCTATTTTTACTCAAATAAGGCCATCACCAGCGTATAGAAATTAAACGTTAAATATCATGGTATAGCCATTTTTCACATTGGTCAATGAAAAATAGTCGGCGTTTACCAAGTCAATGAAAAATAGCCACTATTTTGCTGCAACAGGGACCGGTCCAGTATAATATACGGGAGTTCTGGTGCATTTGTGTACGAACTCCAGCATATTATGCTGGACCGGTATACTTTGCTAACTCCTGTAAACTTTGCGGGAGACTCGAGCACCAGTGCTCCATACTCCAGTATATTATACTGGACAATTATACTTGCTAGAACTCCCGTAAAATTTGCGGGAGTTCCAGCATAATTATGCTTGAACTCCCGTAAAATTTGCGAGAGTTCCAGCATAGTTATCCTGGAACTCCCGTAAAAAATGCACACGAACTCCAGCATATTATGCTGGACCGGTATACTTTGCTAACTCCTGTAAAATTTGCGGGTGACTCGAGCACCAGTGCTCCATACTCCAGTATATTATACTGGACAATTATACTTGCTAGAACTCCCGTAAAATTTGCGGGAGTTCCAGTATAATTATGCTTGAACTCCCGTAAAATTTGCGAGAGTTCCAGCATAGTTATCCTGGAACTCTCGTAAAATTTACGGGAGTTCAAGCATACTTATGCTGGAACTCCCGTAAAATTTGC